>RJWT010038478.1:0-12847 GCA_004365215.1 Cuniculus paca | reverse complement strand
GCTGGGCAAGTCTTAGGCATGGGACCTATCATATCTCAATACGGATTCTGTGATGAAAAGTCAACATGATTACAAAAAAAGTGACTGCTGATCATTGAGGGTAGTAACAGCCTGGAATGCAAACTTCATTCTACAGTTTGCATCCGAGCTCCGCCTCATGCTAGCATAACCTGTTTCCATTTCTGAGAAACAGGTATAAAAATAACAGTGGCCTTCTTGTAAAATAACTGTGAGGATTAACCAGTATATAATTAACTGTCCTCAGTACTATTACCTTCTTTTAAATTTCAATGTGTTTGAATTTTCAATATATTTCATATCATTCGCTTATCATAATATTTTTGGTGATAATTGCCCTAGTTATGAAAAAAACACAGAAAAGAAGAAACAAGAAAAGACCAAAGTACAATGGACATAATAATAAGCAGGGAGGCAGAGCTTTCTCTAAAAGTAAGAAATCAAGAAATGGATGGAGGGAAGGAAGGGAAAGAGGTGAAAAAAAGATGTGTTATGTATGTGTACCAACTTTCCACAAGGGTATGTGAACATTATATACTGCGTACATGTATTAATAAACTGAAGAAAGAAAGAAAGAAACTGAACAGCATCATTAAAAGTCTGTTCCCTATTCCAGTTCAGTCAGAGGGTAACTCAGGACTCCTTTCATCCCTTTTACCCCTACCCAAAGTCTTCATCCTGAACTTAAAGCTTATCCAAAAGTATAGATAAAAGGTCTATAACCTTTTTAGAGAAGCGAAAAGTCTTCACAAAAGAACTCTTCTTCCCACAAAAACAGCAACCTACATATCATGAGCTAATTTTGAGACTAAAGCAAGTTCCTTGATACTGTTTATTTTAAAGGCAAGTTAGGTATCAAAAAGTGCTTTTACCAGAAAGTGTGTGAAGATTTTTCTTTAAAAATACTTGAAGTAATTGCAATAATGGTGTACAGTGTTTGCCTTAGTTATATTAAATTTATGTCATTGCATTGGATATGTTGCCTCAGGGAGCACGTTTTGCCAGAACATGCAACAGAATGAGATTTCTTTTTTTTTTTTGCTAATCTAATTTCTTACTTGAAAACTGAATGTACATGTGTAGGACTTTTTTAGAGGGCTTCTTGTTGTGGCATCCAAGTGCTTCACGTTCATCAAATCAGTGGAAAGCTAAACCCTGCAGTGCTGAACAGGGAGAGATCTAATAAAAGGAAAGCCGCTGTGCTTCCCATAAATATTCACAGGGAACATTATCATATCTCAGCTGAACCCATCTACACTAAGGCTTAGAAAAGACACTTTTATAAATATTAAGAAGGCTGTCATAAACATTGTTTTAGTTAATGATTGATTCTAATTTTTGTACATTTAAAATACAAGTTTAGAAAGGCTAGGGATATCCAGGTATATACTCTAAGCTCGTGAATTCGTTTCCAGCTGACGTTATTCTTTGGATAATTCCTTAGGGCTAACCATTCAAAGTCAAAACTCTGCATGTAAACTTCCATCCTAAATAGGGTTCATTAGACAAAATGTTATTTTGTATCAGGCAGTTTCTTAGTTCTGTAATAAGATAGAAATGTGTGCATTTAGCCAAAGTGCTAACAGAAAGAACTGAGTGATGTCATAACACTTTTCTTTTTTGTGAAACTATTGCTAACCCTAGAAAAACAACTTTAAATCTTTTCCTACTAGTGGTGGGCTAATAATTTTCTCTTTAAACACAGAATTTTCTTTCTAAAACAGAGGAACTTCTGTGGACACAAAAATTCTGTTCCTTTTCTGTGAAATTATTCTATTATGGACAAAACACTTTGCTCTCTAAAATAGTTTCTCTATGTTGGCAGTTAAAAGACTGAGGGAAGAAGAAACATAGTAAAACAACAGTTGCTTAGTAAGGGCAGGTGGTCATAGGATGGAAGAGAATTGACCTCACTAGGAATTGCTGATATTAAATGTAGAATGCATATTAGTAGGTTGTATATTACATTCTTAGAAACAGTGCATCCTCTACTGCCTACACTGGTTATAGCTTCACTGCTTCCCTCTTGATGCATTGACCCACAGCTATGGGAATGATTAATGAAGATTTAATACAATCAAGAATTATCTCTCATACCCAACAGAGGAAATGATTGGAACTAGATGTCATAAGTTGCACCATGGATTTGTTCTGTAGCAGGCAGAGGATGTCATATTCAGAGTTTCATTCCTAATATTTAGTAGATTGCTTCAAAGTTGCTGTTACCTATTATCATATCAGAAAATTGGTGGTGCAGAGGTTGGGTGTTTTGCTAGGAGTCACAACTCCCTAGGTAATTGTGATCCTGGGATTCAAACTCCTGTCTGTATGATTTATTTGAGTAAGTTCACAGATACTCCTTTTAACAAAGCGAGATCACTCATGGCGCAGCGTTGGTTTGGACCTGTTGGGTTCCTAGTAGGTAGCATGAAGGAAAGGAAATATGAGAGTAAGGTCAACACCCAAGGCAAGTGAAGTAGGGGTTCAGACAGGTTCCAGATTAGAACTGTGAGCTAGACTACACAGTGGCAGAAGCATAGTTGTAGTATCCACATAGCCAGAATGAGAGGATTATCAGAGTTTGGTGGGCATCTCAACTGCATATGGGCTCTAGATTCCAACAGGTACTGGGTCTGAATCCGTGTTTGTCAAAAGTAATTTTAAAAGGTATAGGGAAAAATTCATCTTTAGGATTCATAATGTTTGGTTTGTACAATTTGGCAGGATTTAAAATTGGGAATAATTGAATACAGTCCTGCACAGCACATGATAGCTGTTACTTCATGATAATTAATTTATAATAACAGCTGTAGGAAACATTTGAGATGGTATGACTCTGTGTGTGTGTGTGTGTGTGTGTGTGTGTGTAATTGATTTGCACATATATGTGGATTCTTCTAGTAAATTTTTCCCATCTTGAAATCTGATTTTTGTGTCATTCACTGCTTTAGGAAAGGTGGCAAAGTGAAATAGGGACACTTTCCAAGTACATATTTTAGCAATATAGGGCATATGCATGGGGAAGTCCCATGAGATATTAGTGGTAACTTATGCTATTTGGCAGGCATAGCTCTTTTATATTCTAGAATATAGTACTGTTATCTGAGTTTCTCAAAACCCTGCTTTTTCTTGTCTGTTTTTAAAACATAAAATGACAGCTAAAGTAACACTTCCTAAGCAAAATGTTTCGAGGATTTATGTATGATTGTTTTATGAATACTCTTGTAGCAGTGAGAATTCAAATTTTTTTTTTACTTTGACATATTAGAGAATGAAAGGGGTAATGCAATTATTGATGATGTTGTTTGGCCTAGTTTTATAACACAAATCATTTACCAAAGTCTTGAAGAAATTTATCTTATAACCTAAGGTTGTCAAATTGCTAACATCTTTCTTTAAAACATTTATTAGTTAACATTTCCTACATATCTAGGAGGTAATACTTGGCATAATAAATATACATTTTAATATGAATAGAACCTTTTATGAATCAAAGAAAAAATAAGTTGTTATTCACAGTAAATACAGTTTTTAATTATACTGTCAATGAATTTGATAAAGTGGTGGACTGTCATTGTTTTTAATGGCAGAAAGTAGAAAAGGTAAGCTCAAGGAGTTTAAGATGGTCTTTCATTTGCCTTCATTTCTTTTCATCGTCTAGTACAGTGCTTGATACCAGGGAGATGCTCAATATCTAAGTTTTGATCTTTAGTTTTCTTGAAGGAAAAATCTCAATGCAGCCATGATACACTTTGTATAATAAGCTGCAGTGTTTTCCTTCTGATATGAATGCTGCTGCTGATTAAAAACAGTAGAGTCTCATTGACTTGTGGAATGAGACAATCGAATCCTGTAATCAATTAGTCACCAAATATGCATTGAAGATTCTGTTGCTGTTACTCCATGATTTCCAAATGATCTTATTTATCATTTACTAGTAAATTCATTAATCTTCTGTACTTAGTCATGGAGCATCCTGGGCCTCAGTTGTCCTCAGGCCAGCCGGTGAATGGCCTCTCTCCCTCTCTCCCTCCTCCCTTCCTTCCCTCTCTCCTTTTTTCTTTTCTTCTTTCCTTCACTACTTCCTTACTGTCCTCTCTTTTCTTTTCGTTTTTTTTTTCTTTTTTACAATTGGTTAATTTTTACATATAATTTTCTTTGGCTACTTAGAGTTAAATTGTAAAAAGGTGCCCTTTTTTAAAAAATCTATATGCAGGATAGTTCTTTAGTTAATACCTCTAACTTTTCCTGCAGCTTTCCTAGATAAAACATTGGCTTTGAGAGGGCCCTTATATATATATCACCACTGAAGTGTTTTTTTGTTTTTTTGGTCTTTTTCTGCAAGCAGTGGTTCAGAGAAGTTGATGGTAATGTGGTCCATCCTAGGCTACCTTAGAGTACAAGTTAGAAACAAGCATAAAAACAAAAGATTGAACTTCTAAATTGGTATTCACAATATGGTATAATGTGTGTTATTAAAGGTCAGAGTTATTTTTCATTCTTCATGAAGTATCATTCAAATAAAATAAAGACATAATGCACAGATAAGTTTTTTGATTAATGTAGTTGATTGTTGGGGCACAATTATAATGTAGGAACACATTTAGGAGATGGCAAACTTACAGATATTTCATGATCAATTGTAGGTCTCTGACCAAGTTACTGTTCTGCTGTTTCTGCTAAATTCAGTTGACTTTGACTGGAGTCTGTCTATAGCCCAGCTGCACACCTCTGATGCACTGAGTCAGAGTAATTGTCTATACCTTAAGGCACCTTGGGCTAATTCAAGGACCCCTCCCCAGAATGCCCCTATATTATGGTAATGCCCTTAATTGTGCTCATTCTGTAAGGGCTCTCTCCCCTTGGGAGTGTTTCTATTGTTTCAAGACTAGCCTGCCTATCAATACATGACTCAATCAATATATGTAACCAGTCATGTAATCTTTGGTCACTTGCTTTGTACCTCACACTTCTGAATTCTATATGAACTAAACTTTCTCTAAATTCAGGACTGTTGCTTTTGAGGAATTATCCCTCAACAGTCCACTGGTGATAAGATCCAACAGTTCGCTGGTGTAAAGATTAAATGCTGCCTTCTTATCTCCTCAATGCAGTCTTCCTTTCAGTTTGGTTTGGTTTGGTTTGGTTTGACTTGGCGTGGGTATTTTCCTTCAACAGATAACATACTTGATCGGACAGATTTACCCAAGTACCAGATTCCGTCCTGATATCTTTATCATTAAGAACATCTCTGCCACATTTTTTTTTTAGATTTGCGGCGTAATTATCACTGTCCTTCCTTGTGTTTCTATCCAGGAAGGTTGCAAATATTAAATTGGAGAAACAAAGTACTGTAGACATTATGAAAATAGTCTTTGAAGTTGAATGTGAATTCAAATTCCAATGGTGGCATTTATTATTGGTGTGGGAAGTTAAGGTTCGTGAACATAGGTTTCCTTGTCTGTAGTAATAGTATAAAAGTACTATCTTTATCAAAGAGATTTATATAACCTGTGAAACTACACATTATGTATATACTAACATGTGTATATATTATACATTTTCAAAATAAAAGTAAATATTCAGCATGTTTTATATACAGTATTTCATATTGTTTTCTCTCAGTTCTCATTTTATTAAGTGCCAAGAAGTTACTCTTCAAGAACTTTGAAATTCAGCTAAGGACATGAATGGAGTTGCTGGGACTCAAGCCTCATTCTTTCAGTTTCAAAAGCTGTACTGGTTCAAGACACCTCTTTACCCTGAATTATAGTCCCTCGCTTGCAAGCAGCAGAACGGCAAAACAGCGTGCCCATGATGCGTGTCCTTCCCCGTGTTCTCACAAATGTCTCTGTTTTTTTGCAAAAAGTCTACTTACTTTCATTCAGGCAGGTTATGCTCCAAATTAGCCTATATTCTTAGCCTAGAAACCTGATTTCTACACTGAGAAAAAAGTTACCACACAGCTATAAAGGAAATCTACATTAGCTTTTATTGAGTGTAGCTGCAAAATGTATGAATTTGATTCAGTCCTTCCTTAGCAGACAAAATGTATGAATTTGATTCAATCCGTGAACTGTAGTTAGGTCTTTTCAGGCTGAATTTTTGGAGAAAGAAGGAAATCTTTGTATATTTTTGCCAGGAGAAGCTTGTTTATGCCTAAATCCCATCATCACCATCATCATTTGTCCAACAGTTCCAGGCTTTGAAGTTGTAAATCAGTTGTTCAATGTGCAATAATTTTTGCTAAATTATTCTATGTACTTATGTTTCCAAATGATTTACTTTTCAATGAGAATTATTTTTAATTAGATATTACAGTCTATTATAGTAATATATCATTCATTTGTGACTTACAGATCTTCGAAAGAAATGGAATTATATTTAGAATCATAAGTTTACCCAAGAATGAATTTCCTAAATGAAATACATCTAGTTTTAACTAAAGCCAAAAAAAATTCTATTAAAAAAACTGATTACCTGAGCATGCTGAAAATTTTAGCTATATGTAATTAATTCCATCAATCTCTCTGTATTTATCAGTGATCTATACATATACACAAAAAGGAACACTAAGGTAGACTGGTAACTGAAATACTCATTTCAGAAGAAAATAGAGAAGAATCTTATTTTCAGAATTGTTGAAAAATTAAAGAATGTTATTTAGCCCTGCTACAATAAGGTATAATAATTTCGTAACTTTAATAGAAGAATTTTGAAATTAATAATCAAATTAATAATAAATACTGGCATTTGAGACTTGCAAATAATTATTAGGAGTTTGACTTTTTCACTATCAGGCACTCAGTTATCACAGTCCAACGGGTAAACTACTGTTATTTCTAAGACTTTGTTTTCATCTACAGTAGCATGACTGTAAAAATTATTGCAAATCCAGTTCTTACCTTATAAACCTGCCTAGCTAATGCTATCCAGTATTCAGTGCAACGTACTTGCCTTAATTAACATTGAAGAAAATCAGTGACATTAGAAAAAAAATACAAACGGAAAACAAACTCCCTTCATAGTTATTAATGTTTCTTTGCTTATATTCTAGAACACAAATCAACTTCACAGTGGCTATCGATTTTACAGCATCAAATGGTAAGTATTATGATTATGCCTTGATAAATATTATCACCAGTTAAGTGAAACAGTTTTATTTTATTTTATTTTTGGTACTGGGGATCAAACTCACAACCTCATGCTTGCCAGGCAGGCACTTATGCCACTGAGTTAAACCCCTGGCTCCCAAAATTTTATTTTCATGAGGGTTAGAAATTTCATTCCTATGTTTACATATTTCTGAAATATTAGATATTTTTTCCTTAAAGATTTCCCTTTTTCATTAAAAATTTCTTTTTAACATTACAGAATAGTTCAGATACGCAAAAGACTACAAGAAATATTTATTAAATGTTGAAATATTGTCATTCTGTTTTAAATGTATTTAAAAAGAATGTAAATTTTAGATATAGGTAAAACCATCGTATATGTCTAATTTTATTTTTTTCCTATATAAAACTACACTACGGAAATGTATCTCAGAGTTCTCATTTTATAGTACTATTGTATATTCATCTGTTTTAGTGCATATCAATAGTACATGTACTTTACACAAATTAGTTTTTACTCAATTTATTTTTTAGTTTACTTTTTTGCATTTCAGCTTATCAGTACGTATATATAGTACATAATTTTTATACTTCATGTGGGAAGTTGGTAAATGTACAGAACACATTTTAATTCCCTTTTTTTCACTGCCTTTCTGTACTCGCCCCCAACCTTTCCATGAATCATTTGAACCCTTCGCTTTTTTGTTTGTTTGTTTGTTTTAGTACATGCTTGTAGTACATAGTGTTTACATTCCTTGTGTGGAGTTGGTGCATATCCATAACACATCCTCTTCCTTTTTGTTTCTTTTATCCTTTATCCCTTTCATCCCTCCCCTCCATCTCTTGATCCCTTTGCTCTCTGAGAAATATTTGTCTCCCTACTCCCTGTTATGCATCTTTTATTTTGTTGTTTTTACTCTGGGTTTCTCATGTAAAAGAAACAAAGTGATGTTTAAGCTTGTGTGTCTGATTTATTTCACTTAACATTATAGTCTCAAGGTGCCTCCGTTTTCCTACAAATGATTCAAGTGTATCTTTCCGCACGGCAGAGCAGTACTCCATGGTGTGTAAATACCCCATTTCCGTTATTTCTTCATCCAGTGATGGGCAGATAGAGTGCTTCCCAGATTTAACTATTCAGAGTTATGCTGCTGTAAACATGGGTATGCATGGATCACTGCACCATGATGTCTTCAACTCTTTCAGAAGGATACCTAGAAGGGGAATAACTGGGTCAAAAGGAATTTCTAGTTTTAGTTTTTTAAGGAATCTTTATAATGATTTCTGTAGTGGTTGTACTAGTTTACTTTCCGACTATGTATAGAACGGTTTTTTTTTCCTCCGCACAAGTTCTCAGTTGTTTTAGAAAATGGTCAGATTAGCTTGGTATGTAGCACACACCTGTAATGCCAGTATTCTGAGAGGCTGGAGCAGAAAGATCATAGGTTCAAGCCCAGCCTGGGCTACTTACTGACTTAAGAAAAACCTGTTTCAAAATTTTAAAAAGGAGCCAGGTATATAGCCCAGTGCAAAGGCTCTGAGTTCAATCCCCAGTACCACAAAAATAGAAATACTGATATTATCACACTTGTATCTAATTCATTAGAAAGGACTGCCATATAATATTCTATATATGGGTATTGATAATTCATATATCCAACATTTTAGGGAGGAAAGTTTAGTAGACGTTTAATTTTTTTTTGAACCAATTTTGTTTCAAATACATTGACCATGTGAAACCAGTTCTTACATGTTAGGGAAAGTATAACATTCTCTCAATGATGGGCAGCAGCAGTGTGGCCCAGCACCCAGTCAGCCCCATGATTGCAAGAGGAAATGACTCAGACCCTGCAGTTTACTGGGTTGCTAAACTATGGTTTTCCATAGACTGGGGTACATTAGGTGCATTTTTGATTTATGGTATTTCCATCTGAAAATAGGTTTATTCAGACGTAACTCCATTTTAGGTTGAAGAGCACCTGTAGACTTTTTATTTTAAGTTACAGTATTGTCATGACTGTGTATCTCAAATTATATTTCCTTTAGTTCACATTTCTCTCACATTTATGCACATTTCACAAAATAATAGAATTTTCAGGGGGAAAAAACTCCACAGAGAACACTAAATGCAAAAGTCCTCTTTACAAATGAAGATGAGATGTAGAATGAAACAGATCTAGAAAAATCAGTTTTCTAATAAATATGTCTTGGGTTCTTTATTCTAGAGTTGGATCTACAGATGATGAGACTGAACTCTAATTCAGCTCACTTTTCACTATATCTTAAGTATATTCTCTAACATTATAGCTTCAAATTAATGATTTTTATAATATTTTCATTCAGTAAACATCAAAGATAAAGTGATAAAGTATAATTTGTTTTAAAAACGAGTTTTCTCTAATAAATTTTAGCACAACTAAGGAAAGTAAAAATCTCTAACAGATAATCCAAGGTACTTAAATTTATTTAGAAACAAATGAGCAATATGAATGGTTTCGCAGTAGGAAAATGAATTAATAATTAAAAGAAACCAAAATATTAGTCTCAAAGTTAGTCTACTCAGACTTAGGCCCAGATAGTTTCATTGATGAAGTCTACCAAATATTTGAAGAAAAAATAATACCAATTCTTCACAGTCTCTTGCAAAAAATAGAAGAGGGCATATTTTCAAGTTTGTCTTATGAGGCTATTCTTTCTTTGCTAACAAAACCAGACAAAGACATTCCAAAAAGAAAAAAAATAGTAAATCAAGGCTCAATATATGTAACAGACATGAAGGAAAAAGTCCTCAACAAAATAGCACCAAATTGTATTCGGCAACATGGAGAACTGTATCATATGACAAAATAAGGTTCTTCCCAGCAAAGTTAGTTCAATATTCAAAAATCAAATAATGTAATATACCCTACCAATAGAAGAAAATACAAAAATCATATGACAGTCGCAACTGATGCAGAAAAGGCATTTGGCCAAGACCAACACATGTTCATGATTTAAAACTCAACAAATTAGAAGTAGAGTTTTTTTAATTTTATAAAGAGAATCTATGAAAAACTCAGAGCTACATCATACTTCAATGGTGAAAGGCTAGAGGCTTTTTGTCTTAAGGGTGGTGTAAGCCAAGGATGTCTGTCTGTTCTCACCTGTTCTATTCAATATTGTGTTAAAGATTGTGACCACAAAAATAGGCAAGACAAAAATATTAAATATCCAGATTGAAAAGGACAGAGTGAAACTGCACCTATTTGCAAATAATATGATCTTGTATATAAAAATCCTATAGAATCTGCTAAAAGTCTATTACAACTAATACATTTAGCAAGGTTACATGGTAGTAGGTAAATTACATATTTATACATCAGTTTTTTCTATATAATTTTAAGAAATAATCCCAAAAAGAAATTAAGAAAATTCCATTTATAATAACATCAAAAGGAATAAGTGTAACTAGGAATATGTTTAACAAAAACAGTACAAAACATACTCTGACAACTATACTTTGAAAACAATTGGCAAAATAAATTCTAATAATTCAAAATAAATAGAAAAAATAAGCCATGTTCATGGATTAGAAGATCCAACATTGTTAAAATCGCAGTACTCCTCAAAGTAATTGACAGACACAATATCATCTTTATCAAAATATGAAAGGCCTTTTTTTTTAAGAATGGAAAAATCATATGGCAATCTATGTGGAATTGTAAAGGAAGCAGAAGAGCCAAAGAAAACTTGAATAAGAAAATAAGATAGAAAGATTCACATTTTTGACTTTTAAAACTTTCTATAAAACAACAATAATCAAAACAGTGTGGTACTGCTTTAAAGATAGATGTATAAGATCAATGAAATGGAATTATGGTTCCTGAAATAAAACTGTGTTCAAGATAAACTGCTATCAAGAAGTATATGAGGACAATTCAATGTGAGAGAGATGAGTTTTTTCAATAAGCAATGCTGGAACAACTGGGTAGCTAAAGGCAGGTGAATGGAATGAGACTCTTACTTCACATTATATTCCAAAATTAACTGAAAATGGAGCACAGGCCTAAATGGAAGAACTGAAGCTCTGAAATGTTAGAAGAAAGCATAAGAATATGCCTTTATGACCTTGGGTGTGGCACTCGATTCTTATTTTGACACCAATACTTGGCAGTAATAGTAAAAATAAATCAATTGAACTTCATCAAAATTGAAACATGCTTCAGTGAACACTGCGAAGAAAGTATGCCTGTAATTCCAGAACTCTGGAAGGCTGAGGCAGGACCACAAGTTCAAGTTTACTCTAGGCAACTTAGCAAGATCTTTCTCAATAAAAAGAGGGGTAAGATACAGCTCAGTGGTATTGAGTTCAATTCAGGAAGAAAGGAAGAATAAATATAAAGTGAAAAGAAAAGTCCCCAAATGCACCAAATAATTGCAAAGTGTGCATCTCGCCATACCACTAGGTACTTACATCTAGAATAAGTAAAGGACTTATATAACTCAGTAAAAACAACTAAAATGTGAAAAGTAGGCAAAGGATCTGAATAAACATTTCTCCCAATAAGATATACAGATAAACAATAAGTTCATGAAAAGATTCCAAGCATTTAGGCTTTAGGAAAAAGGAATTGAAACTCTGATGAGAGAACATTTCATACCAATTAAGATGACCATAAGCAGTCAGATAACAAGTGTTGGTGAAAATGTGGAGTCATGTGACCTCTTATACTGTGGATGGGAATGTAAACCACTGCAGCCTCTTTTGAAAACATTTTCATTCAGTATAATCCCATGTATTGATTAAAAAGCTTCTGAACAGCAAATGAAACAACCAACAGTGAAGAGACAACTTACAGAACAGGAAAAATTTTCTTGCCAACTGTTCCTTGCACAAAGGACTTAATAATATAACTCAACAAATAACTCAAAAATTAGATCCCCAGAATAAAAGATCTAATCAAAAAATGGACAACGGAAATGAATAAACACTTTTCAGAAGTAACAATGGCAAATAAATAACATCAAAAGTGTTCAACATCACTGGCCATTAGACAAATGAGTATTAAAATGGCTCTGAGATGCCATCTTCAGAAACAGTGGCCATCATCAAGAAATCAGAAAATAACAAATGCTGGCTAGGATGTGGGTGAAAAAGTCACTTTTCTGCTGGGCGCGGTGGTGCACGCCTGTAATCCCAGCACTCAGGAGGCTGAGGCAGGAAGATCATTTTGAGTTTGAAACCAGGCTGGGCTACAAAGTAAGCTCAGGACCAGCCTGAACTGCATAGCAAGACCCTGTCTCAAAAAAATAAAATAAAATAAAATAAAATAAAATAAAAAGTCACACAAAATAAAAAAATAAAAGATACTGGGCCCACCCCAGTATCACCATTACTTCATTCCAGCACAATAGTAGTTGCAGGAATTTTCCTACTAATTCAGTTTTCTCCACTGATACAAAATGATCGTCTCATCCAAACAAGTTCCCTATGCTTGGGAGATATCATCACACTATTCATGCCTATTTGTGCCATCACACAGAATGATATCAAGAAAATTGTGGCATTTTGCACCTCTAGTCAATTAAGTCTTATAATAGTTACCATTGATGTTAATCAGCCATACCTAGCTTTTCTTCATATTTGCACTCACATTTTTTTCAAAGCTGTACTTTTTTTGTACTCTTGCTCAATTATTCGTAACCTAAATGATGAACATGACATTCGAAAAATA
>RJWT010038477.1:0-12855 GCA_004365215.1 Cuniculus paca | reverse complement strand
ATCTAGGGGATATCCTGCAAGTTACTCTGGAGCTCCTTTGACACACTTTTCTGCTCAAGTGGATTAGCATCCTCAGCTCTGGGCAGGCACCTGTCCACACACTAGAATATAATGGGAAAGGGAGAGGAAGAGAGGGAGAGGAAGAGAGGGAGAGGGGATCTTTCAGTTTTTCCTTCAACACAATTTATTAAGCATCTACTATGAGACCAGGACTTCTGTGGACAGTGCAAATACAGAGCAAAACCCTGCCCTCATGGAGCCGCTGTGCGTACATTAGCAGCCCCTGGGCCACATTGCCCACCTGCCTCACAAAGAACTTTCAGCTCTTTTTCTCGGTATAATGCAGATTCTACAGAAACGTGTTAAAGAACCAAAGCTCATGCGCCCCACACTCTTGGTGAATTCCATTCATGCCCCTCCCTTGTGCTCTTCTGGGTCAAAGATGTTCCATGCAGTAGGGGTCTTAGTTGGGGTTTCACCAGTGGAAGTTAATATGGGGGGCGCACAGCTAAAGGGCTGTAAATCGGAGTTCTTGGACTTCTGTAATTTGCTGAGGGGGGAGATGCTCAGGTGCCCTAGTTAACAGGCATGTGATAATGATAAAGTTAATATTATAATGCCTTATTGTTTGCTTTATTACTAGGTTTTAATCAATGCACTTTTGCCAAATGCTTTCTAAACACTTCTTTATTTGACCCTTATAACCATGCAAATGGTGCATAAACTATGTTATAGGTGAGAAAATTGAGTACAGAGAGGTTAAATAAGTGGACTAGAGTCCTGCAAGTAGTAAGCAGCAGAGCTAGGGTTTAAATATATGTATGTAAGCCCATGCTTTCCTCCCAATCAAGAATATACTCTTATTGTTTTATTACTAATATTTACTATTTATCAAGTCTCCTTGCCCACCGTAGGTGACCGAATCTGTCCTTGTCCTCCAATAGCTGTAAATGCCTCCTGAGTATTCTTTGATGGACCCCTGGTTTTTTGTAAGATGCCAATATGAGTTGTGGAGATTCTAACCCTACATTTCTTTATTTAGAATGTATGAACTGAGTTGCTACTTACCTCAGGAAAAGGACCTGAAAATTTCTGTCTACGATTATGACACCTTTACCCGTGATGAAAAAGTAGGGGAAACAATCATTGACCTGGAAAACCGGTTCCTGTCCCGGTTCGGGGCCCACTGTGGCATACCTGAGCAGTACTGTGTGTAAGTTGCTTTGGCTAGCAATGGAGCCCCTGTATGCCAGCCAACTGTAACATCTGGAGGGAGGCTTTGGTCCTCTACCTGGTGTCTCTCTCACAATGCCACTGTTCCTTTCCATCAGTTAAGTACCATTTCTAATGATGGGATTCTCTTAGGGAGAATTAGGGTCACTGTACTGCTACTACTATTCACATAGTAGTCTATGAAAAATGGTGGTGGCTAGAACAAGATCAACTGGCATAGGTGACAGCACTCAGAAAATCAGTGTTGTTTCCTCCTCTTTGAGCTTGCCTCTAGGTGTCAAAGATGGAGGCCTGGTGATGATGGACAGCAGGGATTCCCTGCCGTTCGGAAACAAGGATTCCCTCCTCTCAATTGATCAGTGTTGTGATGTCTGCCTTCCCCTGCCTGATTTCCAGTGTCTTTCTATAGTATCTAATGAGTCAGCGCTTTCCATTCTAGTAAATAAATTTGCCTATTATGGCTACCATGCTCTCAGACTCCTCAGTGTTACAGAGGAGGAAAGCTGGAGACAAAAAATAATGATAAATAAAATGATGGGTTGGCAGAGGCCAAATTAACATGTGGATTTTAGCCTTTGAAAAAGATTTCTAGACATTATACTAGAGCACCTAAAAGTGTATCAGTGTGTGTGTGTGTGTGTGTGTGTGTGTGTGTAAAACCAAGAAGAACCCTGGGCCCTACTATACCTCTGCGTTGTGTGGTGTCATTCACAGTTCTGGAATAAACACCTGGAGAGATCAATTGAGACCAACACAGTTGCTTCAAAATGTAGCCAGATTCAAAGGCTTCCCTCCACCAATCCTCTCGGAAGATGGAAGTAGAATCAGATATGGAGGACGAGACTACAGTTTGGATGAATTTGGTGAGCACGTAGTTGTAGACTATAAGCAAAGTACAATTACCCATCCGTATTGCTGGCTCTGAGGAGTGGTGTGGACAGAGCCAACCCTAATTATACTGTATGAAACACTGCACACCTGACTCTAACAGAAGTCACATTATAGTGAAGCTCTTCTGTCTTGTCACATGTCAAAGTGGACACATTTTCTGGTCTGTCTTATGTTTTACTTGCCCTTTCCAGGTCATAGCCATTTAAGCTTTGAACACAAAGTTCTAGTAATTAACTAATTTCCATGTTATACTTAATTGGTTCAAAAGAGGTTCAGACCATAGTGTAAGAATTTCTCTTCCAAGTTTACTCCATCATTTATTTCAACCCTTCTCGAGAAGCCTTGGGGATGCAGGAGGTGATTTGAGGAGCCTGCTGAGTTCCTGTCCGGCTCACATCCAAGCGTGGGGGTGGTGCCTCCCCAAGCATTAATGTGTAAAACAGCCAATCCATCCTGACACGCAAACAGTTAGCCCACTGTGACCAAGACCAAAATGAGCTTCACAGAGCATCGAGCTATGATACGCTTCTATATTTGGGAAAGGCGGAGGGTACTCAGGGTCTTTACAGACGAATGGTTTCTCCCAGAGTGAGCGTCCCTAGTGTTCCAAGAAAATCAAGCAGGAGCTTTGTGGCCTTTTAGGTCTAGCTCAGAAGTCACACAGCACCCTTTCTCTGTACTTTAGTGTTACAGTTTGCATCCAGGAGGAAAGGACACAGAACCCACCTCTCAGTGGGAGAAGTATTTGAGAGTTGGGGAGGGGGCATTGTTTTCGAATGCCACAGTGATGCTAGCTTGTGTAATAATTGAACTTCCAAAGGTTAGTGGCTTTACACATTGAACATTTATTTCTCATTAATTCACAGTGGGCATTTCTATAGGTGGGTGGGCTTATTCTGAGCAATGCCTCATAGACTCAGGGCTCTTCCATTTGTTGCTCTGCTATTCTTCAGCACAGCCACATCCAAAAGAGAAAGGCACACGGAGGATCCTACATGGCACAGATTTACAAGTCCAGTCCAGAGCTGGTCTGCATGTCACTTCCACCCATGTCACATTCTGGCAGAATTTGGTCATATGGTCACTTTTAATGGCAAAGGACATGGCTGTGAACCTAAACCACAAAAATACACAGTCTCATTCTAGTGTGCTGTAGTCTGTTTGCTATTGGCAGTCCAAAAGTTGGCTGTGAACATAGATTGGGCAAGGCTCCTGGGCAAGAGCTATTTCTGTCCACTATTCTTCAAGTCAAAACTTACATGTGAGCAATGCCTGTCTGTTTTGGCAAAATTTGGAATGAAGTGCCACAAGCAGCTCGAGGCAGTCTGGCTACAGTGATCTCAAATGTCTGTCCCTGTTTCAACGCCACTTTCCATTCCAGAAGTCAACAAAGTCCTGCACCAGCACCTCGGGGCACCTGAAGAGCGTCTCGCCCTTCACATCCTCCGGACTCAGGGGCTTGTGCCTGAGCACGTGGAAACAAGGACTTTGCATAGTACCTTCCAGCCCAACATTTCTCAGGTGAAAGGCATCCCCGTTTTTGAAGACTGGTGTCTACATCCCAAATGCAGCAAAATAGCTGACCCTGATTTGCTTTTCATGTGGTGTTTGAATACTTTCACATGCAGGTGCAGAAGCAAAACTCAAATTAGCTTCATTTCTGAGGGAATTTATTGTAAGAATTGTCAGAAAGCCCACTAAATATTAACAGATATTTTCTATAAGTCAGAACAAACTTGAATCAGAGTCCCCCTTGTCTCTTGCCTGTTTCTCCCTACAAGTCTATTTAACCTGCTCTTTGCTATAATCTCCTTCCTGTGAGTCTAGATATATGGAAAGTTCCTGAGAGTTTTTGTGTCATAATGTAGCCCCATCTACTTCAAAATGAATAGGGATTGTTTGCCCCAGTTTGGCCCAATTGTCTATCAATGAACCACTCAGCTATAATCAAGAGGGCAGAGGTCTTGGCCCTGTTTGGGGAGCAATTACCGTACAAGATTAAAGAGTTAAGGAGTGGATCTGCTGTGCGCGGGATGCCAGGTCACAGGAACCATGCATAGTACTGGGACAGATCATCTCCTAAAAACTGGGGAGCTCTTTCCAAAGAAGCAAAGCAAAGCACAGGTAATAAAAAAACATACTGTATGTGGAAGCTTGTTATAATGAATATTTCTAGACTGCATCTGCAGAGATGTAGATCACACAGGCTTAGGTCATGACCAGGAGTCTGAATTTTACTAAGTACCTGCAAAGTGGTTAGAGAGTCACATTTTAAGAATAATAATAGTAATCTGGACCAGTGTTGTAGCTTGGTGGTAGAGTACTTATGAAGAAAAGGAAGAAGAAGAGGAGGAGGAGAAGGAGGAAGGATATTTTTCTTTGTTCAACAAAGAGCCTAACAGCCTGACAGGACTTCTTCTCTTCCCTTAGAAATCTCAGTTATACAAAGAGTCTCAAGAAATGACTAGGTGTGGAAGATTTCTCTCTGGGAATCTACTAACCTACGAGATTTGACACAGGCTGTGACTAGGACTTAGGAGACACCTGGATGCCTAACGTTCTGCAGTTTGCTTGATGCATTATAGAGCCCTGAGCACCAGAGATTAGTTGGAAGAGAGTCAGGATCATAGTAAAATATATCCCTTTTCAAGGGCGCCAGGTAATTCATTTTGATCGCAATGCACTAGAAAGCCAATCTAGTGGTTTCTCTGGCAACTTTCTTGAAGACCAGTCTGTTTTTATCTGAAAACAGAGTCTATAGAACATCCAAAAATAGTTTGAAGACTATAAATTGGTTTTTATGCTTGATATATTTTGTTCAATGATGTTCCTAGCCTGTCTGGAAGAACATTCCAGTCAGATCACTGGACCCAGACTGTGGCAAACAGCGAAGTAGGGCCTCATCAAAACAGCAGCAAAAGTGTTAGCTTGGGCCTTTCCCCTTCCCTTCTGTGAGCCTCCTAGCTGGTGGAGGGCATTGGTCAGGGAATCCTTAGCTATTGGGGATGCTAATATTCGTGTTATTGTTTGAGTCCCTCCCTTGAAACAGCAATGTTGCATGTTTTTCTTTTACAAAATTAAATATCATTTATATTACTCTGGTTCTGTATTTTGAGGTAAGTGGAGAATTCCTTGCATGTTACAAAACTGGTACCAATATCCAGTAGGCAATGTGATGATTAATGGAGTAACAGTAAGGCTGGGTGTGGTGGTGCACCCCTGTAATCCCAGCACTCGGGAGGCTGAGGCAAAAGGATGGTTGTGAGTTTGAGACCAGCCTGGGCTACAAAGTGAGCTCAAGGCCAGCCTGAATGGCATAGTGAGACCCTGTTTCAAAAAGACAAAAAAAAAAAAAGAGTAGCAGCATGAGAACTGTTGGAAGGTAAAGGACCCAATTTTAAGTCATAAATCAGGGGGTGTGAGGGAGAGAGAATGGGAAATCCCCCATTTTATTAACCAGGGAAAACAGACTATGATACAAACAAGTGGAAGCGGCCATGAGAGCGCCCTAGGTTAAGATGGAAAGTGGATGGCCTAAATAACGTCACAGATAAAAGATGAATCTTGTCTTACTCTTCCACTCCACTTCCTGCCTTCTGTATAGGCTAATAAATTAGCAAGCCTGAAGAAATAGTTTCCATTAAGAAATATTACAAAAGATTACAGTTTCTACCACCCATTATATAACTTTAGCCCTCTTTTCATTTTTTGGATGATTTAGGGAAAACTTCAGATGTGGGTGGATGTTTTCCCCAAGAGTTTGGGACCACCAGGCCCTCCTTTCAACATCACACCCCGGAAATCCAAGAAGTAAGTAATCCTGAGACATTGCTACCATGGATGGAAACTTGGTTCAGGGCCAGAAGAAAAGTGCTTTCAAAATGTGCTCCTTTCAGGTACTACCTGCGTGTGATCATCTGGAACACCAAGGACGTTATCTTGGATGAGAAAAGCATCACAGGAGAGGAAATGAGCGACATCTATGTGAAAGGGTGAGAACAGATGTCGCAGCCTGCCATGAGTTCAGGGAATGAAGCGGACTGTATTTGTCATTAATTGTCATTATTAGACGACTACTATGGGATTCTCGGTTTGAAGCTAATCTTATCCCGTTAATGCAGTCTGCTTAGGTAGCTCAAAGAAAGCAAAGACTGGAACAGAAAGAAAAGAGAAAGACCTGTGGACCTTGTTTATGAACAGGACTATTTAGTGACTATAAGAACTGATGACTAAGCCTTCATTTCTCTTTTAACAATGTAGTTTTTTTCAGCTTAATAGGCAGATTTGTTACTTCTGGGACTTCATCACATTATTTATTTTTATTCCTCTTTGATACTTTGGATAACTAAGTTTAGAAACACAAGCTTCCAAAACTTATTTTTCTATATATTTTATTACCAGCCATCGATGTCTGTGAAAAGGAGGAAAAACTCACAGGTTTTGAAGAGAAAAGTATTTATTCCACCAACATTAACTGAGCGTCCACATCCAACATGTAAAGTGTCATAGTTGTTCATTATCCTCTTACTTGCAGAATTCAGTTTCAAATAATCCATGTCAATGTTAGTTTCTTGCTATGTCTTGATCAAAGAGGATGAGTGCGATATTGTATTTAGTAATTAGTATTTAGTATTTAGTAAGTAATTAGTAATTAGTATTTAGTAAGAAACCAGATATTGGAGTCAAACTCCCTAGGTTGAAATTTTGCACTTGCCCAGCTAGCTGGGTGAGGTCACAAGTTCACTGTCCCTTCCCTGGAATGGAGGCAATGATGATATCTACTTCCCAGGATATCCAGAAGATTCAGTTATTCAGTGCATTTAGGAGGATGTCTGGCAGATGGTATGCAATATGTGGATGTTAGTTAGAATTACTGATATTCCACCTGGACTGAGTTTTGTTCTTTAATTTGTAGATGATAAGACTCATTGAAATGTAATATATTCTAAAGTGAGAACAAAGTTTCACTTTGATCCCAAGTGGCCTTCAATCAAAACTTGGTTAAAGACATAATTATTATTATTTAGGTTCATTGTCAACAGGGAACGTTTCATCAAGTTCTTCATTATTCTTTCACATTTCAAGATCTCATTACTATTCTCCAAGGAAAACTAATCCCAGCTAATCACATATGCAAATTTATTTGACTACCATAAACAATATTTTTTTTTTGAATCAAGCAAACAAATGCCAGTAATACTAGACTAAGAAAGCCTTCTGGTTTAAAAATAAAGCTCAACTTAAAGTTGTCATGTAAAATTTGAAATTAAAATCCAAGGGCTGGAGTTAAAGTGCTTGCCTAGAATCCTTGAAGTGCTGGGTTCAGTCCTCAGTACTGCCAAAGAGACAGATACAGAGAGAATGTAAATACTATTTGTGAAAAGATGAATATTGCATAAATATCGTGTTTATCACTGCACACATTTGGGTGTTGCTTACAAAGCTGTATATGCACACACGTAATATAAATGGAATATTTGCTTGTCTGAAAATTAAACATAAAAATATTCATCAGGCCGGCCTGGTGGCACATGCCTGTAATTCCAGCACTCGGGAGGCTGAGACAGGAGAATCGCTGTGAGTTTGAGACCAGCCTGAGCTACAAAGTGAGCTCCAGGCCAGTCTGAATGGCATAGTGAGACCCTGTCTCAAAAACACAAGGGATGGGGATCTAGCTCAGCGGACTAAGCACCTGCCTGGCAAGTGCAAGGTCATGAGTTCAATCCCTGGTGCTGTAAAAAAAAAAAAAAAAGACAAGGGCTGGGGATTTAGCTCAGTGACTTAAGCACCTGCCTGCAAGCGCAAGGTCCTGAGTGCAGTCTTTGGTGCCACACACAAAAAAAATATATTCACCAGAAAAGAGATGAAGAGCTGCTGGGGTGAGCCGCTGGGGTAGGATGGTTGTGGTATTTTAGGGTGAGGTCAGGAGGTGAAGCCACCAAGGTCATAGCCAAGAGAATGTAAACTTTCTTCAGTGAGTTACTTGAAAAGTTTACAGTCAAAAAAATCTTTTGAAAAAAAAAATCTTTTGACTAATTTGTCTAGTCAGTTAATTGACTAGCAAAAAGGAAAACTCTTGTAGTTGATTGCTGCTAATGCCACTACTAATAACAGGATTTAATGTCAGCAAATGACATCAGTCTCCACGATCCTGTGAGACAGTACAACAGGCATGGACCTCAGAGTTAGACTAATCTAGGAATGATACTTAATTCCACCAGACTGGCTATGTGATCTGGTGTAAGTTAACATAGCCACTCTGAAACTCCATCTGGGAAATGGAGATAGATGGGCAGTTGTTGGAAAGAAAAAATAATGCATGATAAGTACCTGGTTCATAGATGATGATCATAAACCTGAGGTGAAGATTTTTTTCCCTTCCCTTTCTGTCCCTTCAAGCTGTAATTCTCATTCTGTGACACTGACTATGTTCCAGAAAATACAAAAGGGAAATTTGTATTTCAAATAGCTTTACAGGCCAGGCCTGCCTCCTACCTGGAATCTCTGTCTGTAGGGTCCAAATATTCATACTTTTAAAAGCTCCCCCAGGGATTCTAATGCAGTCCCCATGTGCAGTGTTGAGAAGTGTGCATTGCACCACTTTGCCAGTCTAAAACAAAACGTTGCCCCCTTGTTTCAAGAGTCTTCCCAGTAGCAGACGTGATAACTTTTTTTCTAGGTACATTCATTCATTCAACAGGTATTTACTTATATAGTCCCTACTATGTGTCAGGTACAAGCAAAAGGAAAAATGTTTCAACCATTAAAAGTTAAGATGTTGTTACTGAAATGAATGCTCATAGACAACCATGTGAAAATAACAGGTTACATCTTCCTTGCCAGTCTCATTTAATAAGATCAGAGTGAATTTAACAACAATGGAAAAAGGAAGTTGCAAGATTACTTGGTTTGTGCCTTTTTTTGTTTGCGTATTAAATATGGGAAAGGAAATGCTAAAATTTTGAGCTAACTTGTACTCATTGAGCCTATCAGCAGTGATGACAGACGCGAATGAGTCATACTTGTGAAGACTAAAATCATAGCCAGCAAGCTTCGATGTACCCAAAATAGAAGCTACATTGTTGATATTTTCCAGAAAATTTCCCCTTAGCCCTGTTAACTGAAGTCTAAAGGGTTTCCTGCTTTGGACTTAGAGGATTATATTTTATTTGGCTCTAGCCTGTATTGGATGTAGTAGAGCACCTCTCTTTCATAAATCACCCCCCAACTCCATAGATAACTGGAAGTTGCCCAAGAACAGTGCATTAATTCTCCTGCTCTTTGCTTCCCTAATCAGTGCACAGTTTTGCAGTTAGATTACTTGTCAGTCACATCAAGCTAAGTCTATTTGCCTCTGCTTTTCAGCTGGATTCCTGGAAATGAAGAAAACAAACAGAAAACAGATGTCCATTACCGGTCCTTGGATGGTGAAGGGAATTTTAACTGGAGATTTGTCTTCCCATTTGACTACCTCCCTGCCGAACAACTTTGTGTTGTCTCTAAAAAAGTGAGCTCCAAACTGTGTCCGTGGGAAGTGCCCGTCATGGGTCTTCTCTAGTTTAGACTCTCAGAGGAGGTCAGAGCTTCACAGGACCTTGAGAACATTGAGTCCAGTTCCCTCCTGGTACAGATGGGGAAACTGAGACCTACAAAAGTGTAGAATTTGCTCACGGTCACAAAACAGTGACAGTGATTTGTATAATTAGGAAGTGAGAAGAATGCTCTTTCCCCTAACATGTTGGCAGCTGGGTAAAGGAAGGATAAAGGGCAGAAGTGAGGGACTTATATCAATATGTACAACAACACATCTCTGTTTTGTATGGATGGAGTGGCTGATTTTTCTCATAATGGGCAGAACCAAACAGTAAAGCATGGTGTCGCTTTTCCTTTCCTTGGCCTCACAGCATGTGTGTTACCTCCTTTATAAGGTCTTCCAGGAGCTGTCACACTCCCCGTGGTCTTAATTAGTAAAACTTTCAGATACAGAATTCAGTTTAACTGGCTTAGATCAAAACAGTAATTTATTGGTCCACATTCCAAAAAAGTCCAGGGTTGGCTGGTTTTAGGAACATCTGGATCCCACGAAGAAGTGGTGTCTTTTGAAATTGGCCTTGTGTTCTCCACACTCTTGTCTGCTTCCCTCTCTGGGCCTCATTTCCCAGTGGGCTCTTCCCTGGTGGAGGTGAGATGGTAGCCAGCAGCCCTGGGCCGCATTCTGGCCTCTCAGCGAACCTCAGCTGGCAGACAAGAAGGGAGCCCTGCTGGTGCAGCTAGCTTTCGCCTCAGTGTCTCTGCCTGTTTGGCGTCACGTGCCCCTCTCAGAGGCCCTTTGTTGTCCAGGAATGTAGTACTCTGCTTGTTCAGACTCTGGAGTTACAGATTGATCTCCCCAGATTCCACCACCTGGGGAAGGAGTTGTCCTCCAAGAAGAATCTGGGTGTTTTTGCCTCAGGAAAGGGCCTAAAACCTGGGTGAACAATAACAGATATCTTCTGCAGGACCTCTGTCTCATTCCTATTCCCACATTCCGTGAGCTTTCCTAGCCTCTGCCTGGACACCTCCTCTTTTCAAACCCAGTTGAAATGCACTTCCCTGTGTCCCGTTGAGGCAGGCACTTCTCTCTGCTAGCCGTACTTAGTGCTGATGCTGTATAAAGGTTTTTTGCATGCCAGGTGGGATGGGTGGCCTCAAAGGGGACTTTGGAGGCACAGAGGCTTGCCATGATACCACATGATGCAAACTTTCAGGGGATGAGGCAGAACGAGAGGAGGGATTTGGAATCAGGCTGGTCTTTAGGTAAAGTTACCTTTCCTGTTTACTTACATCAAAGCCTGGGCCTCCCCATTCCCTGTGTGGTACCTGGAGCATGATTCCACGTGGAGCACTCAGCCAGGGATATCTGAGAATAGCAGAGTAGGCTTCCCAGACCCTCAGAGCTGGACCCTCTGAGCCATGCAAAGGCCAATATGCCTAGGTCATGAAAAACAAGAAAACAACCCCATGATTTTCCTTCAAATTCACAAAACTTTGGGGTAATTCCCCATCTGCCAGGGCCAGAGGCAGTTAGGTGTAGCCAGCCTGTGGAGATACTGTTCTTGGCTAATATTATCTAGACAGAGGCAGGAACTAGAAGTGAAAACACGAAGGATCCTTCCTAGTCCTCCCTCTGCCTACTTCTGGTGTGAGGGATCTGAAGGTCTTCAGTAATCAGAAGCATACAAAAGCCAAGATACTTTTTTAAAGCCAAAAATACTAGGATGTTTTACGAGTGGAATCTAGGCCCTAGCCTCCACCACATGTAAAAATGAGTGCACACTCATTGAGGTGGGACAGGCCAAAGTTTGCTGAACAGAGGTGACACCACAGCAGGTGACACTGCAGGCCTGGCTTTAGGAGGATAAGCTAAGGAGGCTGTAGTGGTTGTAAGGGGAAATTAGTCTCTCCTCGACCCCCTGTAGTGGCGGCAGGAAGTCACACTGATAGGAACATGGCAGGAAACCTGCTGCTGAGGAATAGCCTGGGACATCCTTTTTGTCACCCAGCTGGTGGCCTTGAGACTTCCTGGGGCAGCTGATGGCTTTCCATACAAAAGAATGGAGTCAAAGGGAAGAGGTGTCCAGGGGAGTACAGAGGAGATAAAAGGCCCCTTGCTACTGAGCTATTTTCAGGGGCCAGGGGTGAATGTTTCAGAGTCCACTCCTCAGGATAATTTAGTTTGTTCCTGTGTCTTGTCATTTTAGGAGCATTTCTGGAGTATCGACCAAACAGAATTTCGAGTCCCACCCCGGCTGATTATTCAGATATGGGACAACGACAAGTTTTCTCTGGATGACTACTTAGGTATGGCTTACATACGGATAATTTTCTCTAAGAAACTGTACCTGGAATTGGTGAACCCAATTCCTTAATCAGTGCCTTAAGCAATTACTTAAATCTCTAAGCTTGTCAGTGATGGGGGCAGAGGCACTAAGCGGCAAGCCCATTGCCAGGATGTCCTCTGGGCAGTGTGGCCTGACAGTGAGTGTCACGCTCTCCGTGGCCCTGCTTACTCTTAAGGCTCTCATAGAAAGGCTTGCACCACCTTGTCTCTCTGAGAAGACGTGTTTCACAAGAAGGTGCCTCAGCCTGCTTCCATTTCCAAAACACCCTCAATTCTCCATCCTCTTCTCTACTCTCAGAAGTCAGCAAGGTCCACAAAGACCCCCTTCCAGACATTGTTCTTTCCCCTAGGCCTGTCCTCCTCTGCATAAGGGCACTAGTTAAAGGCATCCCGCCTGGGCCCCTCCCTTACCTGGCTCTCCTTTCCTCCCACTCTTTAAAGTCAGGCCTTTCCTGAAGTTTCCCAGGCTTCTCCAACCAGAGATCTCAGGGGGAGATGAAGCTTCAACTTTCACCTCTCTACAAAGTATGGCATCTAAACCAGGCTACGTAGCCTGACCTCTCTCAGTGCCTGGTATATGCTCAGAAGAAACCATTACAGTGATTATTCCCAGTTCAGCTTTTCACCTTATATTCTGCTGGCACCTCGGATTTATCATGACTGAAATCTAACTCAGTGTTTTTCCCCACCTCATGCCTGCTCTCCCTGTATGCTAATTTGCACCCCATTTTCTCTTAGCTCGCTGTTGCAGTAGCCCTTAACTAGTCTCCTGCTTCCATCTGTTCCCAGAGGATGTTCCTGGCCCACCAGTGACTGTCTGATTCCTCCCTTTACCCATCACAAGTCTTTTG
>RJWT010038476.1:0-12864 GCA_004365215.1 Cuniculus paca | reverse complement strand
ATCAGGTGGTGCTAAGGGATGTGATAAAGACAGATGAATGTGTGGGTGATGGGGTATGCTGTTTCGTAGAATGGTCAACTTAGCCCCAGTGAAGTGTGACCTGTATGGAGAGGAGGGGAAGAAAGGATAATATGTGGCAAAGGGTGTCCAAGGCCAAAGGAACAGAAAGTACTGAGAAAAGCACCTAGTAATACCATCGATACCTGATTTCTTTGGCTTTCTCTATGATGGGTTTTTTACTTTGTGTTTTACACTTTTTTAAGAGCTTCTTTCTTCCCATGTAGAAATAGCTGAATGGCTTCACAAAAATAGTGGTTTCTATGGACATTCAGTGGATTTTCTGTCTGCTATGTGGAATATGTCACCTGGACAGTCCCAGTAGGCCACCCTTAAGACATGAGATACACAGAAAGGCAGCCCCTCACAACTGCTTTTTGTTTTTAAATAAAAAGAAATGCCCTTCAGGTTTATAATAAACCATGGATAGAATTTTTCAGTTACAGCATTTAGAGTTGAAAATATGGAATAAATTGGTACATAACTAAAAATTTCTATAGATCTATAGTTCTATAAATAATTGAAGTTTGTTTTTGAAAAGGTTTGAGCAAGAGGGAGGAGGTGGAAGTTTTTTGAGGAAGTTTTCTTCTTCAGAGTGGTTCAATTATGGTGTGAAATGAAAGCAAGTAAAAATGACAATTGGCCTGTGCACTAATTTTGGATTCAGTTGCTTTTGTTTTAATTTTTGCCAAAAAATAAGCATTAAGGAATATGGAAACTTGATTAAGTTAACTTAATTAAGAGAGATTTCTAGATGAGCTTATTAGGCTTCTTCTGTAGAATGCTTCATTTCTGGTCCATTTGATGTTGAACCTTTTCTTCTCTCTTTGATGTCGAAATAATCAGATTAAAATCAACGTGTAGCATGAGAAGCTTGTAGACCTATGGAAGATCCATTGAATTCAAGCCTTCTAAAAGGGCTTTGTTTCTGGTTTTGCCTTTTAAAAGTATTATTAAGGGCAGTTTTGCTTGTAAATGAAGTTAGTGGCCAGATTTCTAGATTCTTCTGGTCAGTGGCATAGCAGCTGGCAATCACCATACTGAAGGGCTGAATCATACATTTGAAATGTGGCTTTTTATTTCTCACTTCTTAGACTTTTACATTGGATGCTGACATTCAGAACCCACCTGGCATTATTCTCAGCAAGTGGCCTAGAGATTCATAGGTATTCTCTCAAGACCCCAGAGAACCCTCTGCTCCACTTCGTTCCTTGTTTATGGATACAAGTGCTAGATTTCATGGGAAGCAGGTAGTTTAAAGTCATGCAGAACAAAGTTCAAATCTGGCTCTTCAAACTCAAGATGAGATATTTTCCACCGAATGCACTCAGAAAATACCTCATCTATTCAGTGGGAATACCAATATCCTAGACACTATGTAACAAGGATCACAGAGAAGACTCATGCAAAGCAGTTAGCGGTACACTCTCGCTCTCTGTTGGTCCTTTGCAACTCTGTTGTGACAGAAATTCTTATTCACATTTCCTGACCTTTTGGGGGAGCCATTTCCACAACTGGCAGCGTCTGCCCTGGATGTAAAAAATATTACAGTGAACAGAAATATGGTTTAAAATGGTTGAAATTTGTTGCCAACTTCTAAAAATGTAGCTTTTGTAGAAAGCCCGGCTTTAGGTGACAGTGAGGACTGCTTGGCAATACTCCCCATCCTTTCCCACATGGCCAGTGATCAGCAGGGGCTGAGAAACGCTGGACTCCCTCCGTGTCCCTGCCTGCTGCTTTAGGGCATCTGAAGTGCTGGCACTACCCACTTTCAACACTGGACTGAACTCAATGAGCCAAGGTATACATTTTCTGTGTGTGGCCCTGGGAATCTGAGAGGCCACCTATAGGCCTTGAGATATACTTGGCTGTAGTCCAGGGCAAGTAGTCCCTAGTATGTCTCCAAGCAGTGAAGAGGTTCAAGGGAGGCTATCTCTTTGATTGAGAAAGAAGCATTGGCTGCGCCTAATCAGAAATAGCATTTGGGAAGGGAGTTTGGACAATTGGATCAGGCAGGAAGATCAGCTTCTATTTCCAGCTATAGAATAGAGTGATGGATACATGCCCAAGTCACCCTCAAGTGTAATATAGGCAAACAAATTAATAATAGAGATGAATGGGGAAAACAAGCAATAGCATCAGTAGACCAGGGCATGAGATTGACCATAGGAAAGGATAAAAGAAAAGACAAGGTTCAGTTAACCCAAAACAAATGAGAGAGTTCATTACCAAATATCTTTTGGGATAGAATTAGCACTCTTAATGAATTTAAGGTACTTAAAAATCCAATAATTTTCTATTTCCTTGTCAAAGCTTTATGCCTTATCTGATCTTCATAACTCACTAAACTTGTCACAACGAAGTAGCAGAATAGTTTTCAATTGATGTGCTAGACCATCTAATGAATTAGTGATTTTTTTATAAAACCCAAGTTTTGTTTGATTTTGAGATATGCAAGAAATAAATATAAGCCATTTCCTTGATTCTTGTCCCTAAGAAATAAATATAAGACTTCTGTTTTAAATTCATTTAAGAAAAAAAAAGAATAACATTTGATATGTATTGTTCTCACCACAGTTTAAGAGACTGCATTCAGCTATGAATGACATTTACAATTTTATAGACTTCTTGGTTCTTATATTTGACCCAGATTTAGCTTAACCAGGTACATCAGGACTTTTTACAAGATCAGTTTAATAGTTTCTTTGATTTTTTTAATTCTCAAGGCATTAAGTTTTGCCTTGGTTTTTAATAAAAACTTGAATATGTTGTCAGTGATGTTGAAGCTATTTATGTTTAATCCTGGTTCTCAGCTAACATCTATTTCTTTGAAGGATTTGGTAGTGAACCAATACATAATCATGGTTTTGTCATTTGGTAGTGGTCTTATATAACCACTTAGTTTTTATTGCAGGAGTATTAAGTCATAAAAAGTGTCTGCACTGTGCTCAGTAAAAGAACCAGACCTCTCTAGACATCTTTGTGGTCATTGCTCCAGCATGCTAGAGTTAACTTCAGACGGATAGAAAATTCAATTCCACAGGACCATGGCAGTGAAGCCAAAATATGACCCACAGGAAGAAAATGGGATCTATGTTCTGTGGCTTTGTATTAGGGTTTTGTAGTGGTTGTCAGCACTTGCAAGAAGTGTAATGAAATGAGTAAGAGGTAAAATCATGCTACTAACAATGAAGATGGTGACAGCTAACATTTACAGGGTTTATTTGTGTCAGGAATTGTTCTAAGGGTTTCCTGTGTATTGGTGTAGGTAGTTATCGCAGCAATCCCATGAGGAAGGTACTGTAACTCTCCCCTATGTACAGAAGACTCATTTGAAGCCCAGAAAGATTAAATGATTTGCTTAATTTAGTGCATTTAGTGAAGTGACTGGACTTAGACTTCACTCAATGGTCTTAAGTCCTCTTTCTCCTGCTAAGAGCAGCTGGAGAAAATAATCACACAGACACAAGTATTTCTTTTCACCTGTTGATTAAGTCAATCTGTGGCCTGGACATTCCTCAAGATAATTTAGCTATTCTTGCATTTTCAGGAGATTAATGGGAACCTCCTCTTGTAGTGCATCCAATGTTAAGTTTTATGAAACTCTTCACAAAACATATTAGTTTCCTATTGTTTTGAAGAACATGTAGTAGGTGTAATTTAAACATCTTCACATCACAGTGAACTTGCAGGAAGGACAGTGACTATCTAGCTCTCCCACAGGGGAGATCCTGGGTCAGATTCTTCTTTCTCTATGTAAAACCTAAAACTGTACTTTGAATTTAACAAATCCACTGTTTGATGTTTTGCTTGTTTTTCTGGTCTTCTCCTTGTTAATAGGCTATTTGCTATTAATGCACACCTCCTTATTTCTTTCATCTTTACTCTTTACTCCTTCAGAGTTCATGGTTCCCCATCCACTGTATCAACAGTAAACCTGTACAGGCTTTTCTCCTTGTCATTATCCCTACACAACACAGTGTAACTACAGTTTACATAGGATTTGCCTTGTATTAGGTATTATAAGTAGTCTACAGATGAATTAAAGGACACCAGAGGATGTATATAAGTCATGCAAATACTACTGTATTTTCTGTAAAGGACTTGAGGACCCACTGATTGGGGATCCTGGAACCAGTCACCATGGATACTGAAAGATGACTGGCTTCTAATACTGAATCTGTTATGAGACAGGAAAGCAGGTAACCTGGCTTACTAAAAGAACAATGGGATCACTAAAAGAGACCTTGGGTTTCCTAAGGAAAGACAATACCAGGCCTTATGTATTAATTTCTTGCTTTTTCTGTTTTGCTCCTTCTTGCCCTTCCCCTCCTCCAACTGATTTTTGCTTTTTGTTTGAAAGAATTAATTATTCAGTCAAGATGATGTAGTTGAGCTGGGTACATTAGCATGCTCCTTTTTCTCCCAGCCCTGGGAGGCTGAGGCAGGAGGATCACAAGTTAGAGCCAAACCTGGGCCACTTAGTGAGACCCCCTCTCAAGGAGGGCAAAAAGATGTAAGTGAACATGGATATTTTGAAAAAATATTTTCTTTAATGACTAGTGATGTTGAACATTTTTTCATGTATGCATTGGTCATTCGTATTTCTTCATCTGAGAAGTGTCTGTTCATGTCAGATGCCCATTTTTTAATTGGATCTTTAAGAAAAAGATATTGTGTGTCCAGTCCCTTGTCACCTTCTGGAGAGCAAGTTCCTGTCTGTTTCTGTATCTTCCTTTCCCATGTTCCAATGCCTGAGGCCCCCTGCAGAATGAAATGTTTTTCAGATGCTAGAAAATTGTATGTGCTGGCTTGAGTTGGAATGGCTTATCTGGACTATGTTGAGGTGCATTAGGGTAAAGGTGCCCCAGAGGTGGTAGCCTAAGTGTTTTCAGTGTGTCTATGGGTTGGGCAAGGGTGGAGGATTAGAGAGTACAGAAAAACTCGGGCTATCTACCTGCCTTCCTTGATACAGCCAGCCCTTAGCCCTGGGCTCTCTGAGCACATGGACTTTTGCAATAGCCAAAATGATAGCTATGAACTTTCAGCAGTTGCTGCCTCCTAGAACTAAACAAGAAGCTGGACCTCCAGATCTTGGGGTTTGTCAGTCCCTGTTAAGCAGCGTAATGAATGAAACACAGCTTGTATTGAAAGTCAAGTCAGAGGATGGGGGATGGGGCAGGGAGGGAGAGCAAGGGGAAGAAAAAAGAGTTAAGATGTGTTGTGTCCAGGTACCAACTCCACATAAGGAATGGAATCATTATGAACTGAAAACATGTACTAATAAAAAATTAAAATTAAAATTAAAAACAAGAAATAAAGAGAAGTAGTGTGTATCTTTCCAGCAAAGATGCTGAATTATTTTGCACTCATGGACCCATTTCGCATCCTTCCTCACCACACCCTAAGCCATCAGGACATTACATAAAAAGTCTGTAAAGTACTTGTAGGTACATATTCATTTTGTCCAAATTCCTTTGGAGAACATAGGTTAAACAACAGCAAGTTCTGTCTCCCTTTCAGTTAAGTATCTTTCAAGTGTTTTAGCAAATCCCTACTAACTCTCTGTTGTTCTTTCTTCCCCCAGAAAAAAGATTTTTAGGCCGGGCATGATGGCGCACGCCTGTAATCCCAGCACTCGGGAGGCTGAGACAGGCAGATTGTTGTGAGTTCGAGACCAGCCTGGGCTACAAAGTGAGCTCAAGGCCAGCCTGAACGGCATAGTGAGACCCTGTCTCAAAAACAGGGCTGGGGATCTAGCTCAGCGGTCTAAGCATCTGCCCGGCAAGCGCAAGGTCATGAGTTCAATCCCCGGTGCCGCAAAAAAAAAAAAAAAAAAAAAAAAAGATTTTTAGGGTGAAAAATGTCCATTTTTTTCTTATGATTTATTCCTTTTCCTTCCATTCCAAAAGGCATTGTTCACAGACCTCAGTGCCAGATTCTGTACAAGGTGAATGCCCCACACCAGGAACCCACTTCTCATACTAGTTAGTGCTGCTTCACCAGCCATACAAGCCTGTTTATTTTCTTTCTTTTCTTTTTTTCCCCCTCACTACATGGTCCTGTTATGCCATGAATATTAAGAATGCAGCCAGAAATAGAGCAAAGAAAATGGTGTTTTATGTTTAAAGTAGCAGAATTTGAAATGATCCATATGACCTCAGAATCACATGAAAAATTTGATCTGATTCCTGAATCATTTGTTTATTCTTTACAGTCTTTCCTGAGAGTCTCTGCTCCTCCCAGGGCAAAACTGGGCCACATTGTCTTTAATAGTTTATCACTTTGTATCTGATGGTTTATCTGATCCCTGAGGTCATTACTTGCCACTTGCCCCTCATCAGCCATTGTTACCATGGAAAGGTATTTTTCTCCCATGCTACCTTCAAATTCCATAGGAACCTTTCCCTGGCCTATAGAAGGAAAGCCAAGTAGTTTAACCTGCCTGGCACATTTCACAGAAGCAGGACAGAGCCTTTGAAGAATTAAATGGCAGATTTTTTAAAAATTAACTGTCCCAAATGCCAGTTACTCAGGCAGGTCTAAGCCAGAAAAACCCAGGGAAGCCACAGCAGTAATAAGGATTGATCTTGCTTCTGCCTTCTTAGTCTGTTGTGGGCAGCCCTTGATCTCAGAGCCTGCTGCCCTCTGACCTTGACCTTCACAAACGTGATTTGTCTGGGCTTCTGTGTGGACAGAAGCAGTGGGCTTCCGCTGTGCCAGTGAGGAGACCTCATGAATGGAGTCTTCTCATCATGGAAGAAGAGTTCTTTGTTGTCCTTATTTTTTTTGCCCAAGCTGAGTAAATTGGAATTTATTTTCGTCATTTAGTTTTGAGGTCAAGTGGTCTTTCTGGGTGGTCTGGGACATGACATGGAAAGTAACGATTTAGGATTCCTCCTGTCCTTCTTGCAAGAGTGCTGTGCCCCCATTAACAAGAGCTCTGGCAAATATATCTTTCTTCTCTCTGGAGTGGACACATTGTTTTCCTAATCAGTTATACCACTTCAGAACAAAGAAAACCAGTTTCCCTGAAGCAGCTTCATTCGTAGACCTGAGAATTCAAAGACAGCTTAGAATGTGAGTTTATTTTTTCCCCACGTCCTAGACTGAGGAATTCAAAGTGGCCAGGCTGACGTGCAGAGGCAAGTACAGATGGAATTTTTGATTTTTCATACTGTGTCACAAGAAAATTTGGAAACTTAGAGTTGCCCACCATAATGTCTGCTGAATTCTAGCACCTCAGCATTTTAACTGTGCTCTGAAAGCAAAATAACTGTTTCTCGTGGGATCTCCACATTGATTTGATGCGATCCAGGATAAAGTATGATAAGTGGTCTTAAAAACTATTAACTGGTTCCTGTGTCGGGGGGAATCTGAGGAATTAGGTAGCAAAAGCTGTCTTTTTTCTTTTTTAAACACTTTTAAACACTTCCCCTTGAATGCCCCCAGCACTGTGGAAGACCTTCTCCAAACATCCCTTCCTTTTTCCTCACCACAGGGCTTTGAGGTGAATGATGTCCCTATTTCACAGAAGGTAAAAACTGAGGCTCAGAGTTAATGGGACAAGCTGGAGAGAGTACAGACACATGGTCCTCAATTCAGATCGAATCGGTATTGTTTTGTGACCACAGTTTTGTTTTCTATAGCTAGACCGTGTGGTCTGTGTTTGACTATTCTTGCCCCTAACAAGGTTGATGAGCAAAAATCTCAAGAGAGATGTAAGGGAAATAACGCTCTGAATTGATGCTGATTGGGCTTAGGAAACCAAAATTTCCAGCCTGTGGTAAAACTTAGAGGAAGGCAATAATAATCTCCCTAGTTGTTTATCTGTGAAGTGGGCATACAGGTGCTTCATGGGTTGGAAAAAACTCAGATGTAGTGAGACTAAAGTATATTTATGTAATAAGTATTTATCATTTTTTAGTAGCAGCGTTGTGCTTAACAGTAGATATAGAAAGGTAAATTATAACTGCTCATTTATGAAATGCTTATTGTGTGCTGGGGGTCAGATTAAGTATTTTGTTTATATCATCACATTTAATTTTAAGCATAGAGGAACATGAGGTAGATACTCTAAATCTTCCTCTCCAGAAGCTGAAGAAACCATTGTCCAGCGAGGTCCAGTAACCTGCTGGGGTCACACAGTTGATGGTGGAGCTAGGGTCAGGATGCAGCAGTCCATCGCTAAAGCCTGGGTTTTCACCATGACAACCCAATGTCTATGCTACACTGCCCCAGTGGTCCCTGCGGTCAGAGAGCCCAGTCTAGTGGGGAAAGGACAGAGTGAAGCAAACCGGAAGACAAATTATACTGTGTGGAATCAGTGCCATGAAGGAAAGGTCAGGATGAGATGCGAGAGGTAGCGGAGGGCTGAGACTGGTAAGAGCAGGAAGGAGGTCGTGGGCCCTGGCAAGTGCAGTTCCAGTAAGTGGGGAGCATCCTACTTTGCAGAGGGACACTGTGAGCTTTCCTGAGGTGGGAAAAAGCTGGACACCCGGGTTCCTGTAGAGTAGCAAATGTGGTTATTACTGAAGGATACCTCAGGCTTACAGAACAGTTACTGCTGTTGCTGCAGACTTAGTGTTTTCTCTATTTTATTACATATGTTCAAATTTATAAACATGAAAGAGAGTCAGACTTTTCATGAATGCCTGTAACTGGCCCCTTCTCACAATTCATCTCCCCTCTTCCAAATGTGGGAAAACAGAAGGGGGCAGAAGTTTTGAAGTTGTGCTTCCAAGTATTTCTTTAGTGGTCTTTTATGGGGCTTGGTTCCTTAGAACCTGACATATGTTCATAAAACTTGATGTTCTTCTGCCTTTATATATTTTTAAAAAAATATTTAACAGAGTCATAATTCTGAGGAAGAAAGCCTTCAAAAATAGTCATTACAGATGTGGAAACATGCTATGTATAAATTTAATGAATGCTAATTTATTTTGTTCAGCTTCTAACAGCAAGATCATGCAGACCACCAGAGAAAGGGTCCATGGAAAACCTTTCTCTACTGATCTTTATCTATACATTTGATTTTTCCATAGGAGGCATATTTTTTAAAAAAATTATTAAAAATAATCTCTTACATTATTGAAATAATAGCTCCTGTGTGGTATGTTTCACCTCCTGAGATGCACTGGCTATCTTCCCAAAATGCAAACTAGGATTATATTCACTTTTAATTTGCATGCCTGGTTAACAGTCACTAACCTTTACAGTTCCTTTAAACATGGAAATTAATTAAACTGGAGCTTGCCAGTGAAAACATACCCTTCTAAATATAGATTTCTGCTCTGTAGCCCTGTCTAGGAAAAAAAAAATCTCTTTTATTAGAAATTGCTGATCTCACATCAAAGCAGCAAAAGAAAACCAAGTTCTCTTTCATTTTTAGTAAAGAGGCTTTCTGATCTCAAAGGCACACCTGACCATGCTGCTTGTGACATAGGCAGCCTGTGATGAGTGGCCCATAGGGGTAAAGCCTGCTTTCAAAGGTCACTGCTTCTTTCCAAACTTGATCTGTTTTGAGGGGCTAATTTGTTAATCAGGAGGAACTTGAAATCTCCTTGTGATTGCCTTCAAACTGCGGGTGGTAATTTGTATCACTAGAGTATTTAAGCTTTTTAAAGGACTGATTTTTATATCTTCAGGAGGAAGGAGTTTTGTTTCCTACTTCACTTAAACAAAACCTCTGTTTCTTGTTTTAGATCTGCCAGCTAGACTTTTATTCTCTAAATTTCTTTTATACACTTGTAAACTTGACTGCTAAAAAAGATGATGATGTCTTGCCTGTCTACCTTTTTTCAAGATTGCAAATTAAAGTAAAATTCAGCCCTTCAAGTTCAAATGTTTCCCAGATACCCAGAATACAAGTGCCTGGTGAGAAGAGAGGTGAAGAGGAGTGAACAAGCCCTCTGGTATCTGTGCGTGAGAAATAGTTCACAATATTGAAAGTACCCATTACTGATTTGTAAATTTGGTAAATTAAGTCTTAGGCTTCAAACCCCTCTTCCAGAACACACAAGATTCTCTGCCAGGGCTCAGCGAGTGCATCCTCTCCTCATTCATTTCCTGCTGCTTTCCCAAAGCCTTTTGCTTCCTTCTGCCAATCGCATCTGTTCTTTCCTAAGTGAAAGCAGCTTCCAGCAAGCACTGGCCAGCAACATCTGAGCAATGGGAGGGCTGCACATTATCCTGCTGTGTTATTCAGGGGAGGCTAAGGTTCCTTTGAAGCCTTTCCATCTCTAGTTATGGCACTATACTGCTCTTTTGACCTTTATCCAGTTGCTCCGTCTCTGTGATCAGTTTTCACTTGCTTGAAACATTATGATCTGTATTGTTTTGTAACATTTCTTGTGTCCCTTAGTAAAACATTGTTTTCTGCAGAGAAAACATTTCATACAGTTTGATATTTTAATGTGTATGATGTATATGTGTATAAGTGCTCTTATAATTGTAACAATTTAAATAATTTTTTAGCTAATGCTGAGTTTTTGTTGGTAGCCTATCATGCCATTTCTAAAGAAAATTTTTCTTTCAAGTATCCCTCCCCTTTATTGCTTTTTTCTTGTCATATTTTATTGGCCAGAACATCATGCTTCATCTTAAGCATCTAGCTTCTTATTTAGATGTGTATCATTAATATTTGACTGAAATCACAGTAAACAGTTACATCCTAGAGTACTGTCACATTTAAAATTTAACATAAAAATTACAACCTGCTGTATTTCATTTTAGATGCAAATTTTAAAGAGTGCATCTTCCACATAGTGATGTAGTCCTCCAAAGACAATGAGGACAATTATTATAGCTCCACTTACAAATGCTTCCTAGATACCAGGTTAGTAGGTAAAGATCCATTGTATTATTTAATTCTAATAACAGTCTTCAGAGCATAGGTGTCATGGTTAGAGCCATTTTATTGCTGAGAGGACTGTAGCTTAGAAAAGTAACCTGTCTACAGCCATCCCACCCTGTGCGTGCCTGACCTCATCTGATCGCAGAAGCTAAGCAGAGTTGAACTTGTTTAGTACATGGATGGAGAGCAAGCAACCCATTAGACATTCTCATAGCATGGTGATGAAGGCAGACTCTATAGGCTATCTTTGGAATCCGTTCCCTTCTACCACTCTAATGTCTTGACATGTCTTCATGTCAGGAACTGGAAATTCTGAAAGTTAAATTACCAATAAAATGCTAACTGAACAACTCTACTTGTGAAGAAGATCGTCTTCTGGTGCATGCCTCATGTGTATCTGTTCAGTTAGTGTCAGGTCGTACCAGGGGTCAGCAAACTTTTTCTAAAGGGCCAGAGAATAAGTATTTCAGACTTGGTGGAATATGCCATTTCTGGTCTAACTTCTCAGTTCAGATGTAGCATTCATGTCACTAGCCAGTGACAGTATGAAAATGAGTAGGTGTGGCTATGATCCAATAAAAACTTTATTTGTGGACACCAAAATTTGAATTTCACAGAATTTTCACACATCACAAAGGATGATTATTACTTCAGTCACTGAAAGGCTCTCAAGCTTTACCGAAATATCCTGTGGGCCAGATTTGACTCCTTGGCTGTAGTTTGCTAACCCTGCCCTGACTTAGCTACTTTGGATACATGCAGAGGTATGCATTCGACCAACACTCCTGCACACCATCTGTGCCATGACAACATGTAGTTAACAGTTTTGAGGCCTTTCCGTTGCCTCTGGATCCTGGGCAGGCAGGATCCAGAGATGGATGAGACAACCTTTGTTGTCACAGAGTTTCCAGGACCGACAGAGAGGAGCGACAGGGTGGAGTTAGAACACAGCGACAAAACCCTGTGAGAAATGCTTCAATCCTGTGCAGTGTGCCCAGTTGTCAGCAAGCTCCAAATCTCAGACCCTCTGCAGCTACCTCTCTCTTCCCCCTCTGTCTTGTAGAAGACTGTCTTTTTGGAGAGACTCCTAAGTTTTTAGGTCATATGATGGAGTTCTGACTCCACACTGCTGTGCTGGAGGCGATTCAGAGACCACAGAGCAGCAAGCGAACCCAGCATCTTTTTAATCCGGCGCCATCTGCCCACCCACCCCTCCCAAAAGCACATTTTGATCCTCTGAAGCTTGGCGAAGCTTTCAGCAGCTGATCTCAGCTCCTCAAGAATGAGAATTAACAGGGACAGAAGGGCTGTGCGCTGGCCACAGAAGCAACGTCCAGAAGCACGAAGTCTCCTTTGAGGCTGAGCAGAGCGTGGGGGCCAGATGCAGTTGCGTGCATGCTGGGCAGGTAACAGTCCACCAGCAGCCAGATGATCCTGAGGGATAAAGTCCTCTGGCACTGCTTCCCGGTGCTCGGCTCCTTTTTGCTTGCTGACACATCTCACTTGAATCAAGCTCTCGAATCTGCCAAGACTTTTTCGTTGTATTCCTGCTGGCTTTTTCCTGTTCCTTCCAAGCCAGGTGTGATACATTCCTTCCCAGCCTCTGCTTTTTTTTTTTTTTTTTTTTGGCAGTACTAGAGATTGAACTCAGGGCCTTCACACTGAACTACACCCCCAACTCCTTTCTTAAAATTTTTATCTTGAGACATGATCTCTCTGCTGGGCTCAAAGTTGCAGTCTTTCACAGGCCTGTCCCACTGTGCCTGGTTCTAAGCCCCTGTTCTTATATGGAGAGGTCCTCCAGGGCTCTGCCCAGGCACACTGATTTCCAGTTTTGTACACACACCTATGTGATACTGTCTTTGCTTGTGGTCACATTACCATTTGGGGGCTGATGCCATTTGGATGATGATCCCCAGGCATGCCCACCCCTTAGTTTCAGGTTTTTTCAT
>RJWT010038475.1:0-12860 GCA_004365215.1 Cuniculus paca | reverse complement strand
ATAGCAGCACAATTTGTAATAGCCAAATCTTGGAAACAACCCAAATGCCCATCAATTGAGGAATGGTTAAAGAAGATGTGGTACTTTTATAAAATGGAGTATTATTCAGCTATAAAAAATGATCACATGGAGGCTTTTATAGGTAAATGGATGAGACTTGAGACCATACTCATAAGTGAAATAAACCAAACTCACATGTGTAAACACCGCGTTGTCTCCCTAGTGTAAGAAACTGAAAGACTCAATAAGATACAAAATTCCTGATAAATATGGAGAAATGGTTCTGAAATCCAATGGTGCTTTTATTCTTTGATTTGATTGGTTTAAGTCCCTTTCCTACTATTTGAAAGCAATAAGCGAGAAGATGGGAACAGCTCTTTTGAAAAATGAGACACTATAGTAGCCATTGCTCATTTCTTGTTATCTGACTTGAAGACCTGTAATGCTATTCTCTTTTATCTGGATTTATACTACTTCATTTCGTTGGAGTTTATTGTCTGTAAATGTAAGAACAACCATTTTGAAGCAAGCAAGAGACACTAGGGTAACCATTGTTAATCTCCTGTTGTTATGTTTTGAAAACCTGTATAGCTTGCAGTGTTCTCCTTTGAAATGCTATATTATGTTTGACTCTATTCTGTTTTCTTTCACTTTTTTCATTCTGTTTTGTTTTGTTTTGTCCTATTTTCTTTAAAATAAAATAATAATAATAAACTGCCATAGCTAAAATTAATAAGCAGTTGTGTTCAGCTATCTTTGCCTTATATTTTGTACCTTTAAGATAATTTATTTTAAATGGGATTTAAATAAAATCCATATATTTTGCTTGACTGATATATATTTCAAAGATCTTATGAAATACATGTTTATGGCTTAGATCCATTATGTAACTTGGAGAATCAAAGAAAATTGGGAAAAAATAAGGATGATAATCTGATTTTATTTTTCATCATTTATTGACCAGAATATTTCTATAAAGAGAACATTCTTTTCACTACACTTTGCCTACCCTGAAGTAAACTCCATATGAAAAAGACAAGATAATAGAATGATTCTTTTCATTTCATTTCATATCTCATGTTTTCAAAGTACTAAATTGGTTTGCTAGAACCTTTCAACAGTGAACATTTATACTTTTACATCCATTATAAACTAATGGATTTAAAACCATTTATATGTCTAACTCATTTTTAATAATAATTTGATGCTTTATTTAATGGAAACTTGTTCAAGTTGGCTCCTGAGCCCTTTAGACATGACTGTACTTGTATCTGATATTTTTAGGCCATAGATTTTTGACCAGAATAATTTTTGAAGTTACACACAGAAGCATGATTACAGTATGAATGTATACACATACATATATATACATATCTAATGGAAAAATCAACCAAGTAGTTCAGTTACCAACTGAAAACAAAGAATAACTTAAAGGGTAATCAATTCCTTCTACTTACATTATAGGTATTGAGAAGAAAACTTCCACCAGTTAACTACCATTTCTCCTTACTACTACATATTTTGTGGCCCCGTATGTTCATCTATACAACAAGAGCATCGCCAGTATCAATTCTTCTTTCAGGACTATGAAAAAGGAATCTATCATAAGATGCAGAGAAAAAATGGCATGTCAGTCTTTGAATTGTGTATCAGTTCAAGTTTATGCCAAAAACAAATTTATGACATTATAGGGAAGTCGATAGTGAAGAAAAAAACAAAGTTTTTAAGTAGCGTTGCTCTTCAAAGAGAAAGGCTTATTTCTTGGGTTCCTCAAATAGGGGGGAAATGAATCCTCTGAAAAGAGATAATAAATTGAATGATTTTAAAGCTTGTGATTCCTTCAAAGCTTCTAATTTCACATGGCAGCTCAACAAAAATAAAATTGTAACGGTTTCTTATTGTTTTCATGTTAAGACTGGATAATTGGCATCCTATTGTTTGTACAGGGCAAAATGTTACAGGAAGAACATCATGTGACTTGGGTACCTCTGGGTTCTCGTGGGAAAATGAAGGTTCTTAGCAAGAGAGAGAGAAAAACATATTCCAACAACATAACCACAAGCTCACTAATGGACATTCTCTACTTAAAAGTGGAAATTAAGGGAACTTTGCATGCTTGATTTATTTTTTCAAAAACATTTATTTTTCAGAACTAGAGAAGACAAACTGGAATATTTATTACAGTTCTTGTCACCTCTTTTCGCCTTGATATAAGACGCTGCTATACTCAGAGTAAAGTGAGACTAAAACTGTGCAGTTTGTAATCTGCTCTGCCTGGCTTTCATAAATTCATCTCACTCAGGTGGACTTTCTCAATTGTTTGTGGTTGTGAAGAATTAATAATAGTAATCTTTACTGAGTTCTATGTTAGTTTCCTCTTGCGGCTGTAAAAATTACCACAAATTCAGTAACATAAAGTGGTATAGATTTATCTTGCAGTTGTGGAGGCTGCAGTGGGTCTCACTGGGTTAAATACAAGTGTCAGAAGAAATACTCCTGTAAATCACAAAAGGTAGAACTAGCATATCCTTGACTTTTCCAGTTTTGAAATGCTGCTTACCATTGATTGGCTCATGGGGTGCTTTGCAGTCTATTTATGTCTCCTCTGTTTCTAAGTCTCCTGCATCTTCCTTTCTTACAAGGATTTTGGGATACATTGGGCCCACCTACATAATCCAAATTGATCTCACCTGAAGATGCTTAATTTAAACACATGTGCAAAGTCCCTCTTTCTACGTAAAGTAAAAGGTTCAGTGGATCAGGACATGGATATCTTTGGTGGGGAAATGGGAGGGCATTATTCTTCCTATCACAAGTTCTTATGTGCTGGACACATTTCTAAATTCTTCATATGTATTAATTAATGATCCTATCAGCAGATAAGGTCATAAGGTAAGTAGTGTTAGTACTCTCAATTTTTAAATTATTATTCCTATTTTTAAAAAGAGGAAACTATGTTATAGAAGGTTGCACTTCTAAAATGACAGACCTCAAGGATCTTTAACCTTTACTGCCTCTTTGAGAGTAAAAATAACATGAAAAATTGAAAGACACAAATATTCCCAAAGTCTCATTTTAGTCAACAATGTGAAACACGTCAATTATACCTTTTGTGAGATCTACCTAAATTAAAAATGACACTAGTTGTCTTGAGTAACAATTATTCAACAATTGATTAGCGGTCTGAAATTATGATGAATGTTGAAAATTCACAAAATACAGCTTTTTAAGGACTGAATTTAAAAATAAAATGAAACTTTTTTTTAAAAAAAATGAGACAACAATAAAAGTATGTGTACCCAAATGCAAAATAAAACAACACATTCTAAATATTTTTTGACGAGTTCAAGATGTAAATAGTACCATCCATGTTTAAGGTGCTCCAAAGGAAAGCAAAATAGGAGAATTAGTCAGAGACCATCAACTTACACAGTGAATATTCATATCCAGATAGTCATTTTGTATATTCCTTCTCAACTTCCATTAGGATGCAAATTATTTCACAGTGAAATTAGTTTTATTGTTATTAATTATATATTAGAAATGCCTTAGTTTGAATAACTGGTCAAGCAGGTCCCTCTCCCCAGGGGTAGGAAATAAGAGTATCTCAAACATATATAGATTGTTTTAACTGCTTACAAGACCTAAATATTTTCTTTTTTCCTGTTGGTTTTTATATTATGTATGTTTGTGATACATAATAATTATGCTCATTTGAAGGAATTAGAATTGTATACATATACACAATTTGGATAATTTTAAGCCATTTTTCCCCCTTAACCTCTACTCTCTCCAATCTCCTTTCCCATCTTCCAAAGGTTCACCTCCAGTTTTTTTGTCAAGTCTTCTGTACTTCTTTGTTATATTTGGGATCTCTCATATAAGAGAAATCATGTGATATTTAACCTCCTATCTCTGTTTTATTTCACTTTTAACATTATAGTATCAAGGTCCATCTATTTTCCTACAAATGACTAAAATTTATCCTCTTTTATGAGTAGTAACTCACTGTGTATATTTACACAACATTTTCTTTACTAATTCATTTGTTGATGGGTATGTAGGTTGTTTTCATAATTTAGCTATGTGAGTTGTGCTGCTGTATAAATGGATATGCATGTATCACAGTAATATTATGGCTTTAACTCTTTCAGGAAGATACTTGGAAGAAGGATAGCTGGATTAAATGGAATTTCTAGCTTTAGTTTTTTGAGGTATTTCCATATTGATACCCATATTGGTTGTGGTAGTTTACATTACCACCAAAAACATAAAAATGTTCTGTTTCCCCACATCTTCACCCGCATTTTTTTTTCCAGTCCTTGATGATAGTCATTCTTTTTGGTGTAAGACAGAATCTCAGTTTTGTTTTGATTTGCATTTGCCTAAAAGCCAGACATTTTGAGTATTTTTTCATCTACATTTTGACCACTTGTACTTCTTTTGAGACATGTCTATTCATTTCAATTGCCTATTTTTTGGTTTGACTTTTTTTGTTTTGAGGAGTTGTGTAATTTGGAGTACCTCCCATTTCGCTCTTTTTACCCAGAATTGCTTTGACTATTTAGGTCTCTGCTATTGATTTCCTTATAAATTTTAAGATTTTTCTAGTTCTGTGAAGAATGTTGTTGGTATTTTGTTGGTGATTATTTTATATCCTGCCACTTTGCTGAAGTTATTTATTAGCCTTAATAGGCTTCTGGTGTAAGCTATTAGAGGCTTTAACTAAAGGATTATATTCACTACAAATAAAGATAAATTGACTTCTTCCTTTACTCTTCATGTGTCTTTCATTTCTTTCTCTTTCCTGATTGATCTAGCTACAGTTTCAAATTCTGTATTGAACAGGACTGGTAAGAATGAGCATCCTTATCTTGTTCCTGTTTTTAGAGTAAATGCTCAGTTTTTCCCAATTTGGTACACTGTTGGCTGTGAGTTTGTCATATGGGCCTGTTACTGGTTTGAGGTAAGGTCCCTCTATACTTTTTTTTTTTCAGAGTTTTTGTTTACCATGAATGGAGTTTAGGTTTTATCAAATGCCTTTTCTCCGTCTAATGAGATTATTATGTGATTTTTATCCTTGCTTTTATTTATAAGATATATTACATTTACTGATTTACATATATTGGAATAGCCTTGCTTTCCTAAAATGAAAACAACTTGCTCATGATTTTTTGCGTTCTGTTTGTAAATATATTGTTGAGGATTTTTGCATCTATGTTCCTTAATAATACTGGGCTGCAGTTTTCTTTTTTGGTTGAGTCCTTGTACACTTTTGGGATCAGAGTAACTATGAGTTTAAGAAATGAATTTGGAAGTATTCCTTCTCTTTCAATTTTGAAGATTTTGAGAAATATTGGCACTAGTTATTTTCTTAAATTCTGGTAAAATTCAGTGGTGAATACTTTGGGTGCTGGAATTTTTGTATTTGGTAGATTTTTAATTACTGTCTAAATGTTATTGCCTGAAACTGATCTGTTCATGCCTTTTATAACTTCTTGGTTCAATTTTGGTAATTTATGTGTTTAGAAATTTATCTGCTTCTTCTAGACTGTCTAATATATTGGAATATAAGTTTTCCAAATATTGTCTTATAATCCTCTTAATTTCAGCAGTCTCTTGTAATTTCACATTTTAAATTTCTATTATTATATGTCTTTTCTTTCCTTCTTTTGATAAATTTGGCTGAGGACCTATTGATTTTATTCTTTCAAATAACCAACTCTTTGACTCATTGGTCCTTTGTAATTGTTTTAGCCTCAAATCCATTGATTTCTGTTCTGATCCTTACAATTTTTGTTCTTCTACAAGTTTTAGATTTTGATTTCTCTTATTTTTCTAGGATGAGATATATCATTAGGTTATTTGTTCAGCAATGGTCTATTTTTCTAATGTAGGTATTCATGACTATAAACTTTCTCTTAAAACTTTTTATTGTGTCCCAAAGATTTTGGCATGTTGTAGTGACATTTATATTTGATTCTAAGGACTTTTCATCTCTTCTCTGATTTCTCCTATTACCCATTGATTATTTAGGAAGGTATTATTTAATCTCCATGTGTTTGGGTAGTTTTTGTGGTTTCTTTTGTTGAACTGTAATTTTCTATTTTCCTTGTGATCTGATAGTATGCAAGAGATTATTTCAATCCTTTTGTATTTATTTAAACATGCTTTATGGCCTAAAATGTAGTCTATTTTGTAGAAAATTCTGTGGGCTGCTGAAAAGAATGTGTACTTTGCTGTTGTTGAATGAAACACTCTACATATTTCTTAGGTCCATTTGTTCAATGGAATAATTCAACTCTGATACTTCTTTGTTGAGTTTTTTCTTGTTTGACCTGTATATTTGTGAGAGTGTGGTATTTAACTCCTCCTGTATAATGGTATTTCTGTCCATTTGTCCTTATTTTTATTAGTACATGTTTGTGGAACATAATGCTTACATTCATTTTGGGCAGTTGGTATATGCACATTACACATCTTAATTACATTTCTTATCCCTTTTTTCTCCCCTTTCTCTCCCCACCCATCCCTTGACCCCCTTCCCTTTTTTTTTATACATGTTTGCAGTACATAATGTTTACATTCCTTGTGTGGAAGTCTGTCCTTTTATGACTAGAATGTTTTGTTCTATGAAATTGGGCAAATGGACATTTGGTGTATATATATTTAAAATGGTTTATCTCTTCTTGTTGAATTGTTGCATTTATCAATATGTAGTAGTTTTCTTTGTCTCTTCTGATCAGTTTTTGCTTGGCATTTACTTTTTCTGAAATTAGGATGACTATTCTTGCTTGGTTTCAGGCTCTGATTTCATGAAATATTATTTTTTATCCTTTCATTTTCAGTATACGGTATGTTTCTTTCTGGGTGAGGTAGGTCCATTATAGGCCAAATAATATTGGACTTTATTTTTTTTAATCCAGTGTGTCAGTGTGTGTCTTTTGATTTGGAGTTAGGAGGACTAAAATTGAGAGTTATTATTGACAGTCATTTACTGGTTGCTCTCATTAATTTTTAAATGTGGATTCTTTTCAATTTCCCTTTCATTTAACTACTCCATCATTTAGATGTGTTCTTTCCTTTGGTTCTTTGGGGCTGTTTGCCTCACAATTTCTAATTCCCTCAAATAATTTTTGCAATATTGGTTTGGTGGCCATGAATTTTTTCAGATTGTCCTTGTTAGGTCTTTGTTGTTAGTTTCCAAAGATAATTTCACAAGATATAGTAATCTTGGTTGGCAATTATTTTCTTTTAGGGCTTTAAAATGTCAGCCCAAGATCTCTTGGCCTTTAAATTTTGTGTTGAGAAATTTGCTATTATTCTGATAGACTTTTCTTCATAAGTTACTTGGCATTTTTCTCTAAGGTCTTTTAATATTTTCTTTGTTTTAGATTGTTGATCCTTTGACTATGATGTGTCATGGAGAGGTTCTTTTCTGGAGTGTCTCTTTGGGGTTCTAAATGCCTCATTTACTTAAGTGTCCATTTTAATCTATATTTGGAGTGTTCTGCAATGATTTCAATGGATTCATTTTTTATGCCTTTACTATTCTTCTCCCACTCTCCCTTGACACCTATAACACTTAGGTTAGCATTTTTAGAGTCATCCATTAACTCTTGAATTAACATTTCATGACTTCTTTTTGTCTTTAGAATATCATTCAGTAAGATATCTATTACATCATTTTTGTCTTCTAGTCCTGAAGGTCAGTTGTGTATTTCATTTCCAGGATTTCTGCTTGGTTCTTTTATAACTCTAATTCTTTACTAAAGTGATCATTCATATCCTGTATTGTCTTTTTAAATTCAGTCATATGTTTGAGACTTCTTTAAGAACTCTGAGCATCTTATCAATTACAATTTTTATCTGCTTATTTACAACTTCTTTGAGTTCACTGAACATGTTACAGATTTGCTTAGTAGTTTCTTCTTTAATCTTTTAAAGCATTTTAACCATTCGGCTTTTCAGTTTTTTGCCTGAAACTTCCTCTATTTTTGTGCCTGTGAGATCAGCTCTTTCATAGTTATTTACTTTTTGAAATATATTATTCTTCTTTTTCTGATGACTCCCATTTTTGGTGGCATGCTATGGATCAACTGGATTGAAAGCTACACCATTATAGTAGAGATTTCTAGCACTGAATCGAGCAACTACCTGCAATATCAACACTCAGTGAATTCAGCATATTTGATTTATGATTCAGAGCTTGCTTAGAAAGTTTTCTATTATTTTGCTACCCCAGGAATACAAAGGACTAACAATGATAGATAAAGGATTGTGAAAGTGAAGAAGAGAAAAGGAAAAAGGATTTTTAGCATAATCAAAAGAAAAGAAATTGAGAAAAGCAGAAGACTAAGAATGAAACACATGTAAAAGAAAAGTAGGTTTTGAGATTATTATTTTTATACTTATAAGGAAGAGGGAAGGGAGAGACAGGATGAGAGGATATGTGTGGAAGAGAAGGGAAATGAGTAAAAGGAAAGATTTTAAATAGAATTTAAGAGAGTTTATAGAACAGCATCAAAAACCTATGTTAAGAGACCTAAGCATTGGTCTCTGGTGGGGGACAACTTAGCAGGTCAATGTAAAACACTGTGGAAACACAAACTGTAGTTAGCACTCATATACAGTTGTTCTAAATAATATGGCCACACATACACTATAAAACAGAACAAAGAAAAATTTAAGTTTTGTGTAGTTTTATATACAAGAAAAGAAGAGGATAGGCTTACTCATGAAGGTGTGAAAGGGGAAGTGAGGGAAGAAAATTGGGGGAGGGACTTTAAGTGATAGTAAGAGAGTACACAGGGAGATTAAGTTCAATTTAACAAACTACTGGAAACACTAATTTCAGAAATCCCATGAAACCAACATTAGTGAGGGGAAACCTAGTGTGAGATGTTGAGGTAGTAGCGTTCAGATTACTCTTAACACTTTATTATGAAATACACAAATAGAAAGGGAGATCATGAAAAAGAGAAAAAAGAAAACAATTTAAAAATACAGTAAGAGGGAGGAGCTGAGAGATTGGAGAAAGTGTGAGGGGGAAAATAGGGAAGGTAAGGAAAGGATGAGATTGTTGAATAGTGGGAGATTGGGATATTGTATCTGCTATGGTTTGTGTCTAGGTGGCCCCCCAAGCCTCTTGCAGTCATGGAAGCAGCTGAATCTAGCATTTGTGATTGGTTCATTGTCTAGCACTGGGATTAGTGATGTGAGTGCTGCACCTGCCCAGGGTTGGAGCTGGCATACAATATAAGAGAAGGAAGAAAGCATGTTTTTTCCCTCTTTTGCCTTTTCACTCTTGTTGCTTGCAGGCCGCCATGAACAACTGCCCCTCAACCATGCCACCTTGCCTTGGAGTCAGCTTAGTATGGACTGAAATCTCCAAAAATTGTAAGAAATAAACCTTTCCTTCTTTCATGTTGGGCAGCAGGTATTTTGTCTCAACAATGAAAGAAAAGTAACCAAGACAATATCCAACTATTGAATTAAATGTCAAATAAGATTAGATAACACCCAGAAACAGCTTTCAAAGTCAACAAAACATGGAATGTTTCACACACAACTACAGAAAATATGTATACATAGCTATTACTATGCATGCCAACTCAAAATATCAAACAAGAAAAAGAATGAAATATGCACACACACACACACACACACACACACAAAACCCACAAAGCAACAACAAAAATAACAAATGGCATCAGGCTCTAGCATTTCCTGCTCTTAGAGTGGTGGTGGGTAGCCAGCTCTTTCCACTGACTGACAGGTAACAACCTCAAGATTCTGTCAAACGTGCTGCTGCTTGCTCTGCCCAGTTCACCTCTCTCAAATTTCTGTGGTTTTTTTTAGTTTGTTTTTTTTTTTTTCTTTGCAGTTATGTTCCAGTGCTGCTCAAGCTTTCTCTATCCCAGGCAATTTCAGTGGGCCCCTTGGTCAGGTGGGAGGCAGTATTCCTGCATCTCTGCACATTTCTGATGGTTTTTCTCTGCCCCTTTTGCTTCTGTGTCAAAGCAATACTCATGCTTGCTGGGTTTTGCTCTGACTGTGGATTTTCATGGTTTCTGGGGCTGGCAGGAAACAGCCTCCACAGGGGCTAGCTTGGGTTGTTTTCTCCACTCCTAGTGAACTCTCATCGGCTCAGCTTCACAAAAGTCTCTTTCCAGCTGGTTAATGGATTTAGGGGTCTGTGGAAGTCAGTAGCAGGGGAGTTGGTGGAGCAAGGTTCCCTTAGGGGCACAGGGTTCAGCAGTATTTGTGGGCTGGTGGGATAGAGAGTACTTGGTCTGGCACTTCTCCAGGATCTTTTCTCCACTGTACTTCCACCCTCACAGGTCATGGCCACTGCAAACCCCTGTGATTCTCACCTTATCCAAGTTTGGTTCTGGGTCCTTCACCAGGATTATGCTTTTTGGTCTTTTCTCTTCCTGGCCTGGTGGGTCCTAACTCAGTCACAGTCCTATCGGTGATTTTCTGGCTTGTGTTTTCTTTAGTCCCCTGATCTGAGGGACCCTCTCCCTGGGCTTCTTCTTCAACTGGGAGGAGATTTAGGCCAGGTTACCACTGTTAATGGCTGCTGGTGGGGCTTCTATCCTGTGGGTGTTACAGGCAGCTGAGTTAGTTAGAAATATTATAGGCAGTCAGACAGGACTGGACCCTCAAAGGAGCCAGTGCAGAAGACCAGATACCTTGTAAACTTGGAGGAGACAGACACCTCCCACTGTGGGCCAGATCTCAAGACAAAAGGCAAAATGAATGCAACCATACCCAAAGTATAAACATCAGGGATTGATATTCTAAATAGGTATGGATCATCTTGAGGAAGCCAGGAGCCACCATCCCAACCCCCTACAGGAAGAGTCAAAGAATTCTGGCTTGCTACATTATTTGCTTCTCCATTTGTCCCGGATTTGGTCAATTTTACCTGAACAATTAATCTTATTGGGTGACCATAGTTTTGCACCACCTCATGCCCATCTGCCTTGCAAGTTCCCAGGTTTTCCCCATCTTGAACCCCTTTTACCTTGTGGTTTTACTCTAAAAATTCCTAGAAACACCAGAGTCTTTGGCAATCCACTCAGGACCTCTTTTGTCTCTCTCTCAAACAGAAGCTTTCTTTCTCTCAATAAATATGTGCTGCTCTTAACTTCCATTGTTCCTAAAATTCATTCTTTGATTTTAGAGAACACGAATTTGGACCAGACATCTAGTAGGTTGGGAGTTTAGTTCCCCTGTATCATGCGGAAGGTGAATTCTCCAAAGACAGCACATTCCCTAGACCTTAATTGTAAGCCCTACTTCTTATTCTAAAACCCTTGTTACTGGACTTAATCTGACGGGCTTTTCTTTTAAGTTGCCTTCCTGTGATTGGGTTTTTGTTCGTACAAATGTGTCTGAGTACCTCTAGGCTATGGTGAGACTCTCATAAGCACTGCTACCTATAACTCATCAAGATCTCACTTCCTAAGTATTTTCAAATAAACCCCTTTTGATAAACAGAGTAGTAGATTCCTTTTATCATTGTTCATTACAAAAGAATCACAGGATGTGGTGGTACACACCTATAATCTCAGAATTTGGGAAACTGAAGAAGGAGGACAGCCACAATTCCAGGCTGGCTGTGGGAACATAATTAGTTCAAGGTCAGTCAAAACAACATAGGGAGACCCTGTTTCAAAACAGGGTCTTAAAATTGGGTCTTAAAATTCAATCACACACAAATGCACACATGCACACACACACACACACACACGAAATGGTTCATGGTGACAAATATATTACATATCATATTGTTGTAATAGGGTTTGCAAAGAAAATAATTTAATACAGGACACATAATTTATAGTGTTATTTTATAATAGTCACCCAAAGAGTCAAACACAAAAGGAAGGAAATCTATCCATGTACTAAAGACCCCAAAGAATTCAGTTGAGGTCCTGGATCCCATAGCAAGTCTCGTGCAAGTGTGTCTCACAAATCTGTGCTGGGAAGGCCCAAAGGTCAGTGCTGGAAGCTAGAAAATCTGTGCCAGCAGGATGAAGGATATGTGCCTGTAAGCTGATGGTTCTGCACTGGAACCAGGAAGCAATGCTCAAAGTAAGGACCAGAGCTCCCCTAAAGAAAAGTACCACAGCCATCCTCAGTGACACTGAGGTTTCAAACTACTCAGACAATGAGACTAGCTGAGTTCATATTAGGAAACCAGCATGACAATTTTCTTCAGGAGATGGCACAGCACACCATCTTCCCCTCTGGAACCAGGAAGTGATGCTCAAAGTAAGGACCAGAGCTCCCCCAAAGTGAACCAAAGCCATTCTTAGCAACAACAAGGTCCTGAGCTCCTCTGACAATGAGAAAAGCCAAGTTCATATCAGGAAAGAAGCTCGACAAACTCCTCCAGGAGAACCAACACAACAGGAGAACCAACAACACCTCTTCCTCTCCAGTTCTCCTTCTTGTATTGACAGTAATGCCCAGGTGAGCCACCCACACCCAGCACCATGCTGATTCAGTTCAGCTGGTATTACAAGTTGACCACCAGTTGTCAATTCACCACACACCAAAAAGTCCAGGTACTTGAATTATTGGCCATATATGTTTTAAAGTACACAGGTGATGTATGTACGATAAAATGGTAGTAGATTAAATGAGATTATTTGGAGTTTTGAGGGTAGGAGACTGGGAGAACATGTTTATTAACAGATCAAATCCTATTGGAGAAGAAATTCTTTTTTTTTTATTTTGAAGAGAATAAAACAAATACAAAATAAAACAGAACGTTCAATCAAAACAAAGCAAAGAATGTCATACAAGACTTCAAGACAAAACAAAAATAGACCAACAATGATTAC
>RJWT010038474.1:0-12822 GCA_004365215.1 Cuniculus paca | reverse complement strand
AGAATTTTTTAAAAATTCATGTATTTAAAATATAAACATGAAAGCTGTAGAATGGTTTCTTTAAAATCATTTAAGTACAGTAGACTTGTAAATGAAGATGATTTTAAAGTTACACTTTGAGACATCAGATTTAGTTAACTGCATAAACTTACAAAGATATTTTAATTTTAATGGCACATATTTTCCTCACCTCCTCAGTGAAAATACTAATATCATTTCTAAATCTCAAGGTTGTGGTGAGGATTAATAAAGGGATCTAATGTATGTAAATAATACACTTAGTACAATTTATGGTACAATCTATGTGTTAGATAAACAATATATTATTTGTATTCTGATTAACAATATCATGTGTGTTGCTTTCTATAGCAGTTCTGGAAGTCATCTTTCATGTGTGTCCTTTGGAGTTAAATATGGCACTGCTCACAGAGATTCCACAAAAAAGCAAGCTTATAAAACATGATAGTGCCTGGCGAGCATGAGGTCCTGAGTTCAATTCCCAGAAAAATAAAAAATATTTTAAAAATTAAAAAAACCTATGATGGTGTGTGCTCATTCACCTTATTCACCGGATCTGGCACCATGCCACTTTTGGCTCTTCCCTCAAAGTCAAGATGACCGTGAGAGTGAAACGTTTCCAGTTGATCCAGGACATCAAGGCAGCTACGACAACACAACTGAAGACATTCATGAAAGAGGATTTCCACAAATGCTTCAGAACATGACAAGAATCATGGACCAACTGTGTTGGAAATCAGGGGGAGTAGTTTCAGGGGCATTAATGGCAATGTGCCTTTTACTATAACATTTTTAAAATGTAAATACTTACCATGTTTTTTGATCATGCCACATATAATATTGATATTTCTATAGGGTTCTAACTAACAGTTTTAAAGCAGTCCAGTATGGAAAGTTGTCTCTGACATTAACTTACTGGTTCTTGCTTTCTATTGCTATAAGTGATTGTTTTTCCAGGTGAAAAAACATTTTGGAAAAAGAAATAAAGAAAATCAAACTTCTTTCATTAAAATGTAACCTGAAACATAAAGACTATTATTAGATGACCTTCATGGTTGGTAATCTCAACTGACAGCACTTCAACTGTTGATCGAAACAATCCTAGATGTATTTCCTCATATCAAGTTGAGTTCCTTAAGAATCTTGGATAAGCAGAAATAAACTGTCTACCTTAGTTCCTCTGTCTTAGAAATTCTCTATTTCAAAACCAGCTATAGAAAATCTAGAAATTGGGAGATGCTGATTAAACATAATATGTGTCAGGAATTCTATTATTCAAACTTTCTGGGAAATCTTCAACAAAAGATGAGAAATAAATTTTAATTCAGAGTCACGACATTCATTTCATGTATCTCAAAAAATGCACAGGAAAATTATCCAATACTTTATACCCAAGTAAACCATAGACAATGATATTGAAACAAATGAGTATGGAAATAGACTTATGTTTGGTTTTGACCTTGACCAGTAAAGAATATGCCACCTTGTGCAAATTATCAACCTGAGTCAGTTTTCTAATTACGCCAATGGTGATAATGATATTCTGCAGATGTAATGAGGGTCAATTGAGAAAATGAGCCAAGAATCTAACATACGTACCTAAACATGTTAGGGTCACATGTCTCTAAGTTCTTCTATCCTCAGTATGAATGATGGTGGTTAGTATTACGTTATGTATACGTAAGTTATACCATGCAAAACATGCCTAGGACTAGAACAACAGAGCCATGCTATTTGGCTGATTCACTCATCATCCTGGGTGAACGCAATGATTTGCTGACTCTTTCTACTTCTTAGGATTCAATAGCTAAATATTTAGGAACTTTTAAAGTCTGTTGTTAAATAGTAGATTGAAATCAGCCCTGGTAGGAGAATGCCTACTATGGAAACTGGGAGATTTTGTTCTTCTTGTTGAAATCTGTATCAGCCTATCATTGCCGAAAGGATAATAAGTAGTAATTAATGTTTTTGATCTTTTCAAGAATATTTTAAATTGAAGGACTCAAGCTAATTTCACTTTGGTAGAGAGGCCAATCTCTACCCCAGAGGTCTGTGGTAATATCACACTGGCTCTTAGACTTTGTTTTTCTTCTTCTGCTTCATGTATCAACCAACTTAGCCAGGCATGGTGGTTCATGCCTGTAATCCCCACACTTGGGAGGCTGAAACAGGAGGATCATTGCCAGTTCGAAACCAGGCTGGGCTACAAAGTGAGCCCAAGCCCAGCCTGAACTACATAGTGAAACCCTGTCTCAAAAAGGAAAAAAAAATTCAACCAACTTAAAATTGTTTGTAAGAAGAGGTTCTTCTGTACACTGTACCTTAGTCACTCAACAAATAAAATATTTAGTGCCTAAACTTATGCCAACCCCAGGGGGTACTTCAGGTGTTTAAAATCTAATATTCTATCATAATTAACACCTGGTGCTCATTATATGCCCAGAACATGGATCATCTCAAACACTCTGAAAAGTTACCTCATTTCACAGTAAGAGAAACCTCAGAGAGGCTTAAAACTTGTTCAAAATTCAAGAGCTTGCAGCTGGCAGTCTTGGGGGTTAGAGCCAAGCGGAATGGCCTCAGAGTCTATGCTCCCATCATCAACCCTACACACCCTCCCTCTGTGAGATGGAGATGAAGTAAAATTGAAAAAAATGCAGTAAGTTTGAGGTTTTGTGAATATTTATCCTGATCCTAATTTGATATCCCACAAATGCACACAGGTAAACTTTCTGCAGGGTAGTTTATAATAGTGTTAGGCACTTTTCATCTCAGACGAATTCATTCTCATTCTCTCTCTCTCCCTCTCTCTCTCTAGTGTATGCATGCATTTTTCTGTCTGAAACTCTTCACAAAGGCACAGAAGGGAGCAAATTTTATAAACCATTCTACAAAAAGAAAAGGTAGCAAAAATCTACCTTTGAGAGAAACCTACCTATAGAAATCTACCTGTAGAATCTATGCTGCCATAGACTCTATATATAGGGCCTTAAGATTTTTCCATTTATCCAATGTACACCCGTTTTACAGTATTAGATAATATTAATTCTTATTCAATACACACCTAATTCTTAAACTATGCAACAGTAACAAGCCATTGGGTTTGTTTGCATAGTACACCATGGCCAGAGGCAAGGAGAGCACGGATAGCATTGGTGATGCACCACTCAACACATGAGGTTAGTGAGGTGGAGACTGCATGGAAGAAACCTGTTCTCTGCGCGAAGTCAGAGCTGTTAACAGCTGACAAAGGACTGGCGCTCGTTAAGAGACGCTCACATCTCTGTGGCACATCCGTGGAAGGCGGCGTTTTCATGACCGAAGCCCTAGTAGAGCTTAGATTGAGGCTCCCCGTTGCAGGCTGGAGGAGACCCGTGTGCGGAGGATTCTTTACAGGTCCTTGGAATTTGCTCCTCTGGAAGAGAAGGGACAAAGGCAGGAGCAGGCTAGGGAGCAGTGCGGCCGCCGTGCAGTGAGCGGGGTTAGCTAGCCTCAAGAAGGGTTGCAAAGCAGGTGGTGAGAGGCCTGAGCTTCGCTGGGTCAGTCAGAGGAGGTGCACTGCCCCGGAGGGAGACCGCCCTTCCAGGAGACAGGGAGAGAAGTTCTCGATTCTGCAGGGGCTTCTGGGTGACTCGTCACAGCATCTACTGCAAAGACCAATGAAAATTCTGAAAGAGTTAGAAGTTAAAGCTGCTATTTACCATCAGTAATTCTAGGAGGCAGGGGGATTGACTATGGATCTCCAGCTGTCCGAGGACAATAATGCAGACACAAATATCCTCAGAGTGGCAACAGGACGACACACCGGCATCTGACCTAGCAAGCTCTCACCCATAAGTGTCCCAGATTCGGAGCTAGTCAGTGGCTTCCAGCACATAGCTCTATTCATAGCATCCTTTCGGGTGGACTTTCTGACGATTTCCTGCATTAAAGCCTCCGGTCTGATGTTCTAATTCTCATTTTCTACCCATGTCTCAACATTCATATTATATTTAGTCTTATTTTCCAAGAAACAAACATCAATTTCCTGTCCCTGTTCAAAAAGCATGGAAAATTTATTTCTGTAACTACAGAAATAGATTATGGTTTTAAAAAAATAGAAATCTTTATTCCTTTTTATCAAATTCTTCATAGAAGTGCCAGAAATTAGGTCATGAATTTGATCATGGAGAAGCATTAAGTCAAACTAGGTGTATCATTTTGTTTTGACTATAAATGCATTACATTAGTATTCGTTATACATTCTAAACACGTCTGTATGACAGAATGAGTTTCTAGAAAGAATAGTAATTATGTTAGGCAGCAAAATAATGTTTTACCAAACATTTAGAAGACTCACTTTTTGTCAGTGCTGTAAGTAATATTTAGCCTCATTGTGTAACAGTGTTTCAGAATTTACGCATTAGAACAATTATTCAATTTTCCAAAAGTATTAGAGAGTTTGTTTTGGGCCAAGCGCTAGGGATAAAGCAGCAAACAAAACAGAGGTTCTCCTCTAAAAACAATTATGTGCTGATGATGGAAGGTAAAATAGGAAGTCAAAGAATTATGAATTGCACTTAAAAGTACTCTTTAAGCAAATGAGTTAGCAAGTATATCTGTTCTATAGATGCCTGTGTATTATAAATATATAAATCAGCAACTTGTGCTTTATAGGCAGTTAAAATAGTGTCACATGAGAGGATAGGTGATCTGAGGACATTCTTTTGTCACCTAAGCTGTGATCCCAGTGACAAAGAGGTGTCTGTCCTTCAGTAACAGGAAAGAAAGTATTCCTGACACAAGGAACAAGGGAAAAGCTCATAAGGTGGCAGTCCATTCAACATGTTCAAAACTCAGGAAAAAAGCAGCATGTCAGAGGCTTAATGAAGAAGAGGAGTGAGGAGAAAATTGTGAGAACTAACCAAGTACTAGATCATTGAGGGCTTTGGAAGCCAGGTTGGGAAAAAGAAGAAGGAAATCAGTAGTGAAGAAGATAAGGGAAGAAGAAGTTTGGGGAAAAGCCAGTAAATGGAAGGAAAAAAAAAAGATTGAGGTGGGAGAGGCTAATACTTACTGGTATTACTTGAGTAATGGAATAAAATATTGCAATTAGAAAACATACCACCTTTTTAAGAAGATAAAGCTTTAATGTAACAAAATGGAAAACACATCGCCAGAATTCAGAGAGAAGATAAAGGCGGACCAGCATAAGGGTCCCACAGCCGTGACTGAGACCTTCGCCAGCTGCCTCTGTTGCTCACTGCAGCAGGGATCCTTCCTGGGCTGAGGTGGATGACGCGAGCTACTGGACAAACATCATGCATGTTCTTCTTATGACACTCACTTTAAATCACATCAAGATTTTGGTTAAGTGAAATGGTTGATGGCTACATTTAGATTTTCTAGACAGTTATAGTACAGAAACTGCATGGAGGCCGAAAAGGAAACTTGTGTTATTAAAATAATAGGTCTGGATTCACGAAAGAATGGAAGAAATATCATAAAGGTTTACCAGAGAAAGAAACCATTTCAAACCAGAGAATAAAAGAAGGGGTTTGAACATAAGGTAAAGGCTGATTTATGCCCAGGCCAGGATGACCTGAGCTTGAGATTTCCTCCCTGGGGAATGTTCTACATGCCACTCTCCTATTTATTTGTCACAAGCAGTTTGTAGTTTCTAGCCCAAGTTTAGCTCTGTGCTGGCCTCTTTTCACTACTCTGAAACTCAAAACTTCTTTTGTAAAACAAGGACATATATTACTTATTTTTCTTAACATTGCTATTGCTAAATACACTACTCTCTGAGATTTTTTTACTTTATAGTCATAAGTTGCGTGTACATACCCACAAATCTTAGATAGAAGAAAATTGAACTCACCTAACCAAGTTAGAGCCATTGAGCAAGAATGTATTATCTTAGTGGGCCTATGATGATTAACATCCAGCAGGAGTGTTTAGTAAAATCTCACAGAAGTTAAACATATATACCTATACAATAGAAGTGATTTGGAGGAAAGCTTACTTATTCTCTGGTTAACTTATTGCATAAGTTACTAATGAACTAATTCTTAGTCACAAAATGCATTGACCTCATTGAATTGAGACTCACAATTCATCTCTGGCAAAATATAAAACACTCACTTTTCCTATTTATTATTTTTATCTGTTAATTATCCTTATCATGATACTTTGTCTCTTTCTCTGTAAGGAAAGTAAGTTGGTGCCTCCAAAACACTACTTGAAGAAGAATCAAAAGACCTGACTTCTAGCCACAATTCTAGTACTTTTTAGGCAGTGGAGAACTGAACATTTCCATGGAGGTGGGAACCTATCTCTTATTGCTAACACCAAGTTTTCAATGCTTACTAAGGATGTGGTCTGTAAAGGTGACACAATAACTACTTGTTACATGAATAAATTAATGAATCAATAAAGTCACTGAAATTTCTGTATTTCAGTTTTCTTAGACATGCAAGAAAATTATTTTTGTTATAAGCAGTACTAATTCAATCTTCACAGTGTAGGCCTGTTGATTTTCACTGATAGCTAAAGGAAAAAAAGCAACGATTATATTTTGAAAGAAGTAACACAGGTCATTATTTTTTACTCTTCATCCTTTATGTTCTCTGAACAGTGCAAAGATACAATTTCACTGGTAGATAACTCACAGTCACATTGCACTTGGCAACAAAATGTGTTTTTGTACTTTCATTTGAGTGAAAGGCTGTCTAGTTCTGGTAATCAAACTAAAAGAGATGAAGTTCTAGTGATAATATCTGATTCAGGATTTCCTCATCCTGTGTTCATGCACTTAATCTATACAAAGTGACATTGTTCTGGATCTGTCTCACCTTTTTATCTCCCCTGAATGAAGTAAACAATTTATTTAACAAAACTCAATGAAATACCTTTACTGACACAGAGACAGTAAAAGGGTAAATCCAATGTCTTTGCATGAAAGAAACACACACACACAAAATCCACACCACAGTGTGGTGAGAATTAAACAGAACCCTTGCTACTTCCCCTCCTACCCAGAAAGAACTCTGCCTCATTTGGCAGAGACTTAGAAGCTATCAGATATTAAAGCATGTCTTTTTCCACTTCAACTCTAGTATGAATTTAGACTTTCAACCCTTTTTCTTTAAAATACTCAAGGATTGAAAAATGAAAACCAAGATTTAAAAAATGACCAACGTCTTCCAATTGTCTTCAAATTTGAACAGTGCAGCTAGATGAAACTATTCATCTTCAGGATAATTTTGAAATTGTGTTTTCCTCTGTAGTACAATTCTGGCCCATTTAGTGCTAGGCCCTGACACCTATCTAGCTCTGTGGTGGAGTGGACTACCTAAGACCCTGCAGAATACAATAGAAAATCTCAAGAGACTAAGAACTTCAGCGTGCAAATTTGCATTGACAATATTCCACATAGACCAAGGGAAATAATTGCAAATATATGTCATCAGATAACTGTCTACTTAGTCCACCTACTCAGTCAAGCCACTGCCTTTGCGAAGAATTTTCATTAAATCTGCCATCATCATCTAGGGTTGTCCAAATAATATAAAAAGACCGCATTATATATCTTGGGAGAGTTCCTTTCTTGCAGATATACAAAACCTAGTAACAGTGTATCCTCTTTTTGTGAAGAAAAACTCTTATTATTTTAAGTAATGTTTTGGGTGCTGTGGGGTTTTCTTGACTAGATAAATAGCAAATAATATAATCACTTTAGTATTAATGAGAAAACTCTAAGTGTCTCATACTACTAAGAAAGACAAATTTACTGACAGGCAAGCATTTTCAGTTCCCATAGGACAATTTTTCAAGATTAAGTTAGCCACATAAGTCTTTAATAATGGAAACTGACTGACAATAACCATAGTACAACATTTGTGATCCTGGACTATATTTATTAGAGTTAGATCAATATTAACAACAGTGACAAAGTCTCACTTTAAGAATGATATATAAGTAATATGATATACAGGCAGTAATACTTAGGTATACTTCTGAACATTAAACTTAGAAAGAGAATTTAAAAAATACAAAGCCTTCATTTACCACTTTTTTACAGAGTTTAACAATGTTTTAAGGATTTTATTTCACAGACAAGGGGAAATGTACTAGGGTTTTCAAAGTCAAGCAAATGAAATTAATTCACATTTACTGAGCTAAATGAAGCACTAAAAGTAAACTTTTTGCCAAAAACTAGGTCTCACATTTTTGTTTTTTAGACTTATGCCCTCTGTCTTATAATTTTATCTTCTCTCAAAATAAAAATAATCACCCATTTATCCTTGAGTTTATTAAAAGATTTTAAAATTTCTCAGAGTATCATTTTAAAGATGACAAAAGGTATAGAATAAAATTATTCTATAAGAGTTAGTCATTACCAGGGAGAAGCCAGAAATCATCATAGGAAAACATTTCTCAAGGGATAATTTAATAGCATTACTACGCATGTGGGAAGCCATATACCACTGGATGATTAGGAAAGGGGTTATTAGCTAAGCCGTTGTCTGAAACCCACTGAATCACTGGTCCCTTTGAAAAGTGATTGGTTCTTTTTTTCTAAAGATGGGTTTTAAATTTTAAGAGGAATTCCAAGCAGCAGAGCTGATAGAGAGAAAGATCACAGGTCTTGCATGGTTCTAGATTTCTTAGGCCTAGGAGTAAGGTAAGATATCAAATCTTTGCTTTCATACTTCTAAGAATCCAAATCAGAAGATAAACTACTAAGGTCACCCTGGATACTTGTGAGGTCAGTGATTTGAACTGTGGCAGGAATTTTCCCATCAAGAGAAAGATAAAGTATTTCCACTGGTTGCACTACAAGTCAACCATGCTTCAGTTTAATTTTATAATCCATTTCTCTAAAGTGGAAAAATATTGACTCAGTTCATATATTTAATATTTTGTAATATTATTAGACTTCTAAGTAGAAATTTCTCACATGGAGCTAGTAGCATCAGATCTTTATTCTGGTGCTTTCTCCATGTAGAATTGAAGATCACTTTCATAATAAGCACCCACTTAGTTAAACCCAGTCACAGGCCTCAAATAGCAGAAAGTGGGTATTTCCTCCATGTGATCCATTCAGCTACACTGTGCGTCACTAGATGAGTCTTTTGGGCAAGAAAACAATTTTGGTTTCTAAAAGCACCTGCTGTGGGAGAAAAGAAAAAGAAACTTGTAATTTTAAATCTTAAACCCAAGTATATTCTAAAATATTTCCCCCAACTCTTACTTTTCTGATTGAAACCTAATTACTTTTGTCATAACTTTATTTTATTATGATTTTTAAGTAGAGAGTATTTTTAAAGCTAAGTATTACAACTCATTTTATAGGTATATAATCTGAAAATGAAAATTATAATTTTTCTTGGACTCCTGGGAGCTACATTGTCAGCTCCGGTAAGTGATTTCATAGTATTCTTGGTCTTATCATGTAAACCTATAAGAATCCTTTCTTTAACTGGTTCTGCTTTCTCTTGTTTTGTTTTTAGCTCATCCCACGGCACCTTATGTCTGCCAGCAACAGCCATGAGGTTAGTTCAAAGAATTAAAACAATTTCTTTCACTTTCATAAGGAAATCCCAGTAAGAAGACATAAAAATTTGTTCTTGACATAGCCTGAGTCCTATCGACTAGCTTTTATGCATATCTAAACAAATTCCCCACTTTATGTCTGCTATGTATTCCAGGTTCCCTCTAAATTATTATTTTATGCCCCTTTCGACTGCAAATTCTTCAAAGGCAAATGCAAAATCTATACATTGTGTTCTAATGCACCCAATATGGGTGTTTATAGCTGCATAAAAGTATAAAACAACTATCTGAACCACAGGAATGAGCTAAAACTGTGCAATTTCATACACAGCGGGAAAAGCATCTCACTTTTAACAGGAAACTGATCCATGAGCTCTGACTTTTGCTGTATTTATAGTAAACATTGTTCTTAATCACTGTAGCATACTTAGTAATCTTGTTTTCATATTATTTCTCCTTTTCTAGTTACTTCTGAACCTTAATAATGGTCAGCTTTTGCCACTGCGGCTCCAGGTATCTACCTCGAAGGTCAATTTAATGTCTAATGGTGTTTGGTATAAGAACAAAGAAGTATACTGATTCTGCGTCTGAAATCTCAATTTTAACAATTAAGAATTCACCCTATATGTTCAAATTCATCCTGTATGTTTTTACCACAATTTATGAGAAGATTAAAGTAAAACTTATAATCCAATTAATCTGTAGAGAATTTGGTATATGTTACATACTAATTATCACAACTATGAGAAAAATCAGCTATTTTCCCCAAATTCTATTCAGTTTACCAGTGGTGAAGGGGACAAAAACAAGATTTGCAGCCGATCTGATGACTTGCACCAATTGTGCTTCTTTACCAACCTGTCTGTGTCCCTCATCTCTCAGGACCCCTGAGAATTCAGCACTGTATATGTGGCTCATGATTTAGGATGCTGTCTTTTTCATTATGTTGCTCTAAAAACTGTCTAGATATTTCACCTCTTTCTTTCTCAGGTCTGGTTCTTTTTTATATGAAATTCTTTTTTATATGAAAGAGAAATACTGTCTTTTGTGTGCCCCCAGGCCCCCCTTACAGGCTGGATTCCTCCCTTCTCCGGCATCCCATTGCAGCAGCTGCAGGCTCCGATTCCAGAACACCCTCAGATCTCATTGTCGACTCTGAACCGGTTTGTTGGACCGTTCCCAAATGAGACACCTTTCCCAGGACAAGTTGGTTTTTCCCAAGGAGCCCAGACTGGCCAGCTGGACCCCTCACAGCCTCAAACACCGTCACAAACCCAACAAGGCCCTAATCCTGTAAGTCATGCCTCTTCATCTTGCTGTCCTAAGAAGACAGAAGCACATGTTGAATGTGAAAATGAATACGAGTCAGCTTGAAATAACAGTAGTCCTGGTCAAGAATTTTGTTTAGCTCCCTTATGTTTGTACCCTCATTGAAAGTACTCCCTTATATTCTCTGATTTTTGATGTGAAAGACACCCTTCAAATCAGCTATTCTACAATATAGCCAGAAATAGAGTAAAAACAAGTGTTAAACACAATAACTAGAAAACTGTTATCTGAAAAAGAAAAGACAAATTGTATTAACAATAGTTCATACAGTAGATAACCTTTATTGTGGATCACTGCTAATTCAGATTCACTGGCTGGTCCTATGAACAGCAGCCCAGGGGTTATACTAAAGTCAAGTATAACTTTTTACATTCTTCTTCTTGTGCAGGTGATGCCCAACATGTATCCCTTCAAAACGCCTCAAGAACAAGCACAGGTAAATGAGCAGGATACCATTGCTAATCAAGAGAGCTGCTCCTTACTCGCTCTTAAATGTTTTCTTCCATCCTCTTGCTCTCCACCCGCAAGGCTGTAAACACCCGTACAGTGGTGTCTGGGCTGGCATTTGTTTAGTGGTGCCAGGGTTACTTAGCACCTTCAAAACAGGAAGCTAAGAGTTGCCAGGACCCTTGGATTCCCAGGACATTGCTATGCTGAGAGAAAAGGAGCTCACTAAGTCCCAGATCATGTTCTCCCTGTATCCAAGGTGCAGGCGTTTGGGATCAACTCAAAAGCAATACCATGGACTGACTTTGCAGAAGCCCAAATTTTGTTTTGGAGGGCAGTGCATTTACATTACTAACTCTCCTACATGGGGCTATAAAAGTGTATGTTACATCTATTAGATTGATAATATACGCTATGATGTGAAGATAGAAAACACTTTCCTATGTTATTTGGCAATTATAAAATTCTGCTGGAAGTAGTTTCAGGTTCTTGTATGCAGGGTTTCCATTTGCCCCCATATTAAATTAAGTGGTGATGATTTCTCTTAAACAAGAGAATCTTTTAAACATGAATGCAAACTAGTAAAATCGCTGTATTAATATGGAAAATGCTATCAATATTAGGATAATTAATTTATATTATCCTTGATTCAAAGATGCTGTGATGTACACAATTTATATTATTTACCGGCAAAGTATCAAGCTGTCATAAAAAGTTGCACCACTTTACTCGTCTGTAATTATGTAGTAATTTTATCTCACCTAAATCTGATTACAAAGCAAAACTTAATTCTAGACATTATCTCATCCTATCTCATAAGCAGTTAAGGTTAGATCTATGATGTACAGAATTACTTCATTTTAGTCTCAAAGGGATTAAATTCTGAATCCCAATGTACCTAAATAGTGGAGCTGGAATAAAATTCATCACCCTTTCTTTAACCATGGAACAGTAGTTCTGCCCACCCCACCCCCCACTTTATCACAAATTCACTGATGATAAATTGGAAAATTACAAGTCAGGCCTGGATTCTAAACTAGAATAATAAATCAGACCCCCACAGTTAGTTTACAAATGAAAAGGCTCAACAGGTGATTTTGATTCTTAGTCAGTACTAAGAATGCCTGTACAAAATACAGATTAGAAGATTTTAAAATGGCCTATGCTGATCTAATGGATCTCTTGTCTATTCCTCTGTTTATGAATAGACGCACCAGTACTACCCTGTTTACATGCTCCTACCCTGGGAACAACCTCAGCAGACAGTCACACAGTCACCCCAACAAACAGGGCCACAGCAATTTGAGGAGCAGGTACTACAAGTATTTGATTTTAATTGTATGTGTGTGTGTGTGCGTGCACGCTCGTAAGAGATTGCTCTGTGTGTGACAAGCAAATGCTCTACTAGGGAGCTGCACCTCCAGCCCTATCTGACAGATTTCATCTGAGAATAGGGTAAATTCCCGAAGGAAATTGTAACTGACTATTTGG
>RJWT010038473.1:0-12866 GCA_004365215.1 Cuniculus paca | reverse complement strand
GTTGGGGAATGAGAAGCTGCTGCCATGCGTTCCCACCAGGTGTTAGCCAAGACAGGAAGGGAGGTGGAGTGAGGGTTGGCTCTGGAGGACACAGCAGTAAGGTGTAGGAGTTGGGGGTCAGAGGAACGTTCAGGAGGGTGGATGTGAGTAAGAGAGCTGGGGGCAGGAGGGGTTTAAGCTTCAGACAGGCTGGGAGGCTGATGGGATTGAGTAGCTGAGGGGTCTCAGTTGACCTGGGGACTGGGAGGATCTGGTCTTTTCTCTGCTTTGGGGCAGGTTGGCTGTGCCTTCTCTGGATTGAGTGATTGCGGCCTCAAAAGAGAATGGAGGATTGTGGCACCAGCACGTCTGATGTCCCTTTGGCTTCCTAGAAGCCCATCTGCTGGAGGAGTGAATAGTCTCAGATGCTCTTTTTCCTGGGTTTTGGATAGCAGAATAAGAAGTCTTTGGGGCTTAGTTTTTTTCAGTGTCTTCATTAAGTAGGGTGATAAACCACACCTGGGTCTTGAAAGTCAGCCGTGAATGACCTTTCACAGTATAGAGCATGGAATTCCATTGGGGAGTTTAAACATATTTTTCTTTAATAGCTTAAATGAAGTGTTGCTTTTTCATGAAAGTTTTATATATTTGACCTATTTAATTTTTTTCTTCAGCAATAAAATGTGGCATTTTCTTACTTTTCTTCCAAAACAGAGAGCCGTTGGTTTTGTTTTTTGTTTTTTTGTTTTTGGTACTGGGGATCATGTTTTTTTTTTTTTTTTGCAGGAAGACACATGTGTGCCTTCCTGAAATATGAAAATGTAATTTATCCCCCTCCTTTTTAGCTATCAAAATGAATTAAAAGATGAATATTTTAATGGAACACCTTTGATGAATGCCTTTCATTTGAAAGCTTTAGAATCAGAATGAAAATTTGTGTTTTGATTTTTTCCCCCTCTTTTCTAAAACAGAACATTTCTTGGAAGTAATTGTAGAATCTGTTACAGCATTTAATTAACAGCAGCCTGTATGAGGATGGTCGTTTGGTGCAGAAAAGACTGACTCAGCAAGTAAATGCTAAGCCACAAAGTGTTTTGGTGGGATAGTAAGAAAATGGGAGAAGAAATGAATAATTAGTGCATGAAGGGCAGGACAGAGGGTGAGTGAATTACTGGAGAGGCTCTGGGTGGGACAAGGCCGGCTGGAGTGTGAGCACTGAGGAAGTTTGTTGAAGAAGTGACAGTTCTGGAAGAGGAGACAAGCTGTGGCCCAGCCTATGAGGTCATAAAGGGGAAAGAAAGATTTTTGCATCTGATCTGAGACTACACATGAAAAGAGGAAACACATCAAATCCTACTTGTAGAATTTGGTCACTTCAGTAATTTTATTTCCAGAATTCTGCCTAAATGCAGTGTATCCCTTTGCCTTTCTAAGAAAACAAATCTTTACCTAAGAGTAGACTTTTTTTTTCTTGAGTACCCAAGATACATGTTGAACTGAATTAATTCTTTCTTTCTTTCTTATTTTCTTTCTTTCTTGTCTTTTTTGAGACAGGGTTTTGCTATGCAGTTCAGGCTGGTCTTGAACTTACTTTGTACTCCAGGCTGGTCTCGAACTCTCAGTGATCCTTCTGCCTCAGTCTCCCGAGTGCTGGGATTACAGCTGTGCACCACCACGCCTGGCTGAATGCTGTCTCAACAGGCTGTTGAAGGAAATAATTTTATGTTGAGATAAGTTTGAGAAAGACTGTATTAAAGAAAGTTGAACAGGTTTATTTACTGCACTGTTTCTCTGAACCTTCAATGTCAAAAAGGCATTTGAAATGTCTTAAGACAAATGAGACCTTTTAAATCGCTAACCCAACACTTTCTCTTTTTTAATGGAATTCTGATTTTGCTCTGTGTGCACTATACCTTGTTAAGATTTCTTGTCTCCTACTCTGTTACTGCCAGAGGTGGCCTGGTACTAGCTAACGAGGCATAAGGAGAAGTCCCTGCAGGCCGGGGGCTTCCAGGACAGCTCCTGGTCCCTTGATTAACAGGATCAAGTGAGGCTGACATACACCTTTACCACTGCCCCTTCTGCTGCTCTCCTGTCTGAAAGAACAAAAGACACAGCACAGAGATACACAAATAAAAAGTATGGAAGGAGGGCTTCATGAAACTACCAGCTTTGGAATCCCCGTCTTGGGGCTGTTGTAGTAGAAAAAGTAAGTCCCGATTGATTAACTCATTGTAGTTTAGTTTCTGTTACGTGAAGCCAGATGCAGTCCTAACCGATACCAGGGTCATGTAGTAAGCAATAATTGCACTCATTTTAGCCATTTACTCCCTTCCTTTGCATGGAAGAGGCCTTGGGAATTGCTGCTTTAAAGAGTATGAACAGAAAGAGTTATGTAGTTAGCCTTTTTTCCTGTAAGTATGAACTCTGATTTTTTTTTGACCATGGAAGTAAGGTTTTGAATTTTTGTGTTTTTCTTCTGTTTTTATCTCTTCCCCTCAAAGAGAAGATTTTGCTTCTTTAAAAAAGAACTTCATAAATTTTATTATTCCACTCAGCACTTTTTATGTGCCAAAGTTTTAGGAAACCAAGATGATTTTATTGGCTTAGTTATACCTTTACAGTGGTAGCGTTCAAATAATACATAGATGAATTTACTCAGATGTACATTTATTTCCGTCATAATAGTAGATAGAGGTGGTTTCTTTTGAATGATTCTATTCTTGACTGTGGCATTTAATGCTTTTTCTGTCTTCCTTCCTCTCAGAATCAATGTTCCATAGACCAATGCCTAAATGTCCTAGGGAATCTCTTAATGTGAATGCTTTTTTTAAAAACTGGAAATATTTTGTAATTTGATTGAATACCCCATGGTGTTCTCCTTCTGTGAATTGACTTTCCTGGGATTTTCTTACAGTGTTTTAATAATTTCTTGATAAAAGAATTTCAATTCTTGTTTCCTTTTCTTCTTAAGAGGACATTTAAAGTTCATTTTGCATCTCTACGGTATAAAATGAGAACATTAATGTTGGAGGAGACCTTACAGAGGAGACTGACCTGCTTATTTTGCAGCTGCAGGGACTGCGAATTTACCAAAGGGCTCACTGCTGAGCCTGCCGGGGCAGGGCAGGACTCGCTCTGGGGAGGGCCTGAAGCTAACAGTGAGGAAGTGGGGCCTCAATTCATGCCACTCACGGGCCTCAGTTTCCTCACAGGTTAAACTGCAGTGCTTTCTCATTTGGCCAACTCGTAGTAAAGTCTCTAGTTTGCAGTGTTTAGTACTGAATACTTTTTCAAGTATTCATACCATACTTTTTGGAAAAGAAGGCTATTTGGCTTCAGAGGTTTATTTCTGTAAAATTGGAGTTTATTGTAGTATATAACATTCAGCCTTTTCAAATGGATCGTTTGCTGAGTTTTTTCCAAATGTGTATGGTTTGTAAAACCACTATCCTAAATAAGAATATTTCCACTATTTTAAAAGTTACTTTCTTTGTGAATGAAATGAAATTTTCTGTAATGTGTTACTCAGATGAAAATGTGAATATACCATGACTTTTAAAATTCATGTGTTTTGTTGTTTTTATGAAAACTGTTAAACTTTTGTCTGTCCACTTTTGCTGACACCAAAAAAGGAGTGTGGGGGGAGATCTTTGAAATGATGTTAAATGGCCTCTTTAGGGTACTCAGAGGGTTGCCACAGTCCCCCCACCCAAGAGTATTTTCGTCTTAAGTGTTCTACCATGAGGAGGGCACCAAGCTTTACACGTGGGCCTTTGGGAGACCATCTAGATCCAAAGTATAACACAGAGCTAGGAGGGGACACTGAGAGATGGTGATGCAAGTGGGAATAAGGATATGTTTTGAGATGGGAACTCTAGGGAAGTGGATTATTTTAGCATAAACTTTTATCATTGGTAAATAACAGCATCTGGTTTTCTTAAACTTTGTCTTTCTCAAGCTTCTCTTCCTTTTTGCTTTTTAGTATGATGAGATATTAAATTTTGTGAATTGTAACTGTGCATTCATTTATTCAAAGAGTATTTCTTGAATACCTACTATATGTAAAACACTATTCTGGAAACTTTTGAAAATAAAAAAGATGCCTTTGATCAGTGGAGGTGAACTTATGGTGCACTTTTTTTTTTTTTTAAAGACAAAAGATGTTACCATGTTTTTTCTAAACTAAAACCTGAGTCTTCAGGTTTGATTGCAGTGTTGGCACTTTGTGATAAGTAAGTGGGTTTTAGGTTGCATTTTAGGGATTCCTCTCTAAACGGTTTGCCGTCATTGGTTTACACAATGATTACTCGTTGGGACAGGGTATAGTTGGAATGTTTACTATATTTGGAAAGTTAAAAACAAAACAAGACATATTAGGGACATGAGAGGTGGCTGGGCTCTAAATGCCAGGTTGAGGAGTGTGGACTCTTAGGCTGTCAGCACCCACTGATACAAGGAGGAATGACTCACGCTTCTCAGATGAAGAAATACAAATGGCAAATAAATATATGAAGATATGTTCAACATCATTGGTCATTTGAGAAATGCAAATTAAAACAATTCTGAGTTATCATCTCACTCCAGAAAGAATGGCTAACGTCAAGAAATCAACCGATAACAAATGCTGGTGGGGCTGTAGGAGTGTAGACTGTGCAACCACTGTGGACATCAGTGTGGAGATTCCTCAAAAAACTAGGATTGGAAGTTCCATTTGACCCAGCTATTCCCCTTCTTGGTATCTTTCCAGAACAATTGAAAACATCACACCACAGCAATATATGTGCACCCATGTTTATAGCTGCATAGTTTTTAATAGCTAGATCTTGGAAACAACCCAAATGCCCATCAACTGTGGAATGGATTAAAAAAAGGAGTATTTTTATACAATGGAGTACTACTCAGCCATGAAGAATGATAAACTTGAGGCTTTTATAGGTAAATGGATGCAACTAGAAACCATACTCATAAGTGAAATAAATCAGACTTGCTGTGTAAACACAATATTGTCTCCCTAGTGTAAGAAACTGAAAGAGTAAATAAGATCCAGAAGTTACAATCGATCCAGTAAAAGGGAAAGAAACTGCTCAAAGGGAAATTATATTTGATCAATTTTGCAAGCCTGTATGTGGTAAGCTGAGCAACTATTTTGAAGATAACAATGTGCAATATAACAACCATTGTTAAATGCTTATCATCTTGATTTGAAGTCATACATCACTATTTTTTTTGTTGTTGTTGTCGTCATTTTTTTGGCTACTTTTGTTTTTCTCTCTTTAAAATTTAAAAAAAGAAAAGAAAAAAAGAGCGCCTGCATTCCATTTAGGTGAAGCTAGTCTCCTTATGGGGAGATAAATCTGGCTGTGGGGTGTAGGTGAAGGAGGGAGGAGATGCAGAGACTGGGTCTGAGACCCCTCAAAGTTGCCCAGGGAGTAGAATTGTAGTCACCGAGCTGGGGACAAGATGGGTAAAATAACAAATGACAGATGTTTTGGAGCGAGAATAGCCTAAACATAGCAAGTGGTTGGGGATTGGACAGGGGGTGGGGAATGAAACTAAGATTTTAAAGGAATTTGAGTTGCTTTTTCTATAGATACTACACTTACCCTGGGTCGTAATCCAAAAGAGCATAGCATGAGTTGTTTCTTATTTCTGAATCATAGTCTTCCTCACCAGACAATCACCAAGTTTTTCAACGTCTTGTGTATGCTTCCAGAGACATTCAATAGCGGTCTAAACAGCTGCGGGGAACGTGAGCATGCTTTCACCATCTTTTTATTCTACTCAGTAGTAAATTTTCACTTAATAATCTTTTACAGTATCACTCCAGAGCAGTAGGCAAAAGGCTTCCTCTTCTCTCTGTGGCCACATGACAGTGCATTGTGTGGACTTGCTGTAACCACCTGATATACAGTTTTTGCTATTATAAACAACATTCTTTGCAGTTCCTGTGCAAACATGGTTTCTCACATGTGTACCCATTTCTGCGGGGTAATTGTCAGGTGTAGAAATAGTTGAGCAGAGGATACGTGAATTTTTATTCTGGTATATGTTGCTTAATTGTCCCTCATGAACATGATGTGCTCCAGTACAGCTATGAAAGTGTGTGTCAACCAGGTGTGTTCTCCAGCTTTTGAGTTCTTCACAGTCTGAGAGAGAAAATGATTGCTTAGTTCCAGTTTTTTCAGGTTTCTTTTTTTTCCTCTTCTTCCACCTCCTCTTCTTCATCTTCGTATTTTTCCTTCTTTTTCTTCCTTCTTCCTTTTCTTCCTCTTTCATCTTCATCTTTCTTCTTCATCTTCCTCCTCTTTTTCTTCTTCATCTTTTTCCTCCTCTTCTATCTTTATCTTCATCTTCTTTTTTGTACTTTCTTGTTCTTCCTGTTCTCCTGCTCCTTCTTTTTCTTTTGTTTTTTCATTTTTTCAGTTTGAGATAGTGTCTTGCTATGTAGCCTAGGTTGTCATCAAATTTGTAAACCTCCTGCTTCAGCCTCCTGAGTAGTTGGGGTTATAGGCATGTGCCATCATACCCAGCATTTAGTTCAGTTTTGGCGTACATTTCTCTTCCTGTGAATGAATTTGGACCTTTTTTATATATTGAAGGGCAGTTTTTATTTTATTTGTAAACTATCTTCATATTTATTACTTGACCCTTTTTTTGTTAGGTGTTTGCTTGATTTGTAGAAACTATATATTATATAAGTGTGTCTTATCTGTGATAGTGGTTGCAAATATTTTTCACATTTTGTGGTTCACTTGTTTTTGCTTTTGGTGGACTTTTTAAAAATCATGCACAACTTAATTTCTGTGTAATTGTATTTGTAAGACTGTTACAGTTAAAAAACAAACTGTCTTCACTTCAGGTTCATTAGGAGAAAGTATGAGAGATATCTTGGATACTTTTATTTTTCAATGTTTAAGCTTTTGATTCACTTTTATAATTTATCCTCATGTTAAACTTGATATTGTCAGATAAGAAATACAGGCATAGCTTTTATTTTAGGTGATTCCATGATTAATACTGCATCCTTTATTGATTGGCCATGATCTGCCACTTCTATGATCCTCTGAATTTTACATGCATTTGGCTCTGTTTATGGACTGCTTGTTCTCTGCTAATCTGACTCATTGTTCATGTACTAAATACATATGGTTTAGTGGTTGTAGCTACATAATTGAATATTTGGTAGAGTGGCTTTCTATTTATTACCTCTGTTTTCAGAATTTTCTTGGCTATTGTTCTCTGTAAATTTTCCCATATGAATTTCAGAATGTTCATTTAATGCAACTCCCCTTCCCCCAGATATTTCATTACTTTTATTGAAATCATATTGAGCTTATACATGAATTTATGGAAAATTAGTATTTTGATGATGTAAAATTTCCCAAGACATAATATGTTTCTTGCTTATTGCAGTCATTTTTAGTGATGCTTTGGAATGTTTTCTTTAGGTAAGACTTGCACATATCTTGTTAAGTTTATTGCCAGATACTTCCCTTTTCGTTTTGTTGCCATCATTAATGGTCTTTCTACTTCATAATAAATTATTTTGTCTCTATTTAAACTTATTTTCTATGTTCATTTTGTATTAGTACATTTTTTCTTTCTCTAATTACATTGACCAAACTCTTCAGGTCCATGTTTAAAATATGCTGGTGACAGATGACAGTCTTACTTTTTTTTTTTTTGTGGCACCAGGGATTGAACTCATGACCTCGTGCTTGCCAGGCAGGTGCTTAGGCCACTGAGCTAGATCCCTGGCCCTTGTCTTTTTGAGACAGGGTCTCACTATGCCGTTCAGGCTGGCCTCCAGCTTACTTTGTAGCCCAGGCTGGTCTCGAACTCGCAACGATCCTCCTGTCTCAGCCTCCCGAGTGCTGGGATTACAGGCGTGAGCCACCACACCCGGTTGACAGTCTTACTTTCTTTGTAGTTAGAATTTCTGTCCAGCTCTATCTTTTTATTTTTTTCTTCTTCCAAGAATGAATGTTGAGTATCAAAAGATGGCTTTTCAGTGTCTGTGGCAGTGATGTATGAGCTACCCTCTAAAAGAGTTTTCATTTCAGGTGGATGTGCGTGAGATGCAGGCTTGGAGAGTTGAGGGCTGGCTATCTGTGACACTATTGTGTAACTCAGGTCTTTGATGCAATGCTGTCAATATTTATTAAACACAGGCCTGGTAATAGATTAATTTTGGATAGGTGAATTTTATATTTCTACCTTCCTTGGTGCCCTTTCCTGGGAGCTTCACATTAAATTTCTGGTTCAGATGAGGTTAAACCAGGGTGACTGTGCAGTCAGTGCATTTCCAGTGCAAATCTGACGTTGATACCGGGGGTCTTTGTTCTGCTGTGGGGTATTGGGGAGTGAGGAGGGTGTAGCAGATACAGTAGTTATTGTCTAGAAGTATGTAAAGTTTGAAAGTCACCTTGATGTAAAAGTATGAGTCATTCTTGAAACTCTCAATTAGTGGTTTTATTATTTTTTTGTAGGCAGGTTAAGATAGATGCTAAATGGACAGGATGTTTTGGTTATGTGTTGCTTGTTTTTTTAAAAAAATCAATACTTCCGAATTAAAGTTTTGTAAGTACCTAAGTGCTCATTTTCTGTAGAGTCTTAAATAACATCTGCAAATGTCAGTTATTTTCTTAAAACTATTTGTACTTTAGGAGTAGAAGGTGATTGTTGCAAATGTAACTAACCTAAATTGAACCCCGGGGAGTATAATGACCTTGTTTTACTGATTGTGGCTCATGTTTAATTTTCTGTGTTCTTTTTCTTGATTCTTTCTATTCAACCTATCCATTTGTACCTTTTTAAAGAAAATTACTTCTTCCTGCTTAGCTGTATGGGATTCTTCCTGGTCCTGACTGCAAGGTTTAGGGCATGGGGTGAGAACACCAGTGTACTTAAAATGAGAATTTACAGACTGCAAAGCTTTTTGCCTTGTAGAACTCTATAACCATTCATTCATTTAGCTTTTTAACCAATTGTATTAGTCACCTGTCACTGTAACCAAAACCTGAAATAATCAGTTTACAAAGATAATTGGTTTATTTCGACCTCCAGTTGTGGAGGTTTCTATCCATGGTCAGTTGGCTTCACTGTTTTTGGGCATGTGGTGAGGCAGCACATCATGGCAGGGACTGTGTGGTAGAGCAAAGCCATTTACCTTGTGGGGGCGGGGAGAGAAAAAGAAGGGGCCAGGTCCTGTTGTGACCTTCAAGGGCATGCCTCTAGTGACTGGAAGACCTTTTTCCATGTCTGCTTCTTAAGTGCCCACTAGCTGGAAACTGGACACAAAGTCCAGAGGTAAGTGTACTGGCTGCAGTAAGCAGTCATACTTCCAGCTTACTGGTGACCCTGAAAAATTTTAACAAGAAAACAAATGTGAAGAAACCGGCCATGGAGGGGACTGTTAGCAAGGAGGAAGCCTGTATCTCTTTTCAATGGGCTGTGAAAATTTCATCAGTATAGTACAATATTAAAAATATTAAGGTGAACCTGGGCATCCAGGGAAGGTAAATTTATGAAGGTTGTTGTGTTCATGAAGGGAGGAAGGTATAGGAAATATTTCAGACTCAGTTATATAGAAAATTTATCAAGCAAATGTTAAAGACTATAGATTTCTGTGACTAAGGAAGTGTGAGATTTGTTGTAATGAAAACTGTTACATAGGTGATGGCCAGGTTTTTCTTTATAAATTAATTTTTTAAGGTTGAAAGTATCCTCTGGAGTTTCTTTTATATAAGAGAACATTCTGAGTCTCAAGATATGTAATGGTTGATCCATTGTGTCAACTTGAGAAGTCTAGAAGCTTAACTAAGGCATTGGTTGTACATCCTAGGGTGGTTTACTGTTCTAGGTTGTTGTTTATTGTGTAAACTTAGAGAAGTTTAGAAGTTTAACTAAGTGACTCAGCAGGGGGCCAAGGGCCTCAATTTGTAAACATCCTGAGTCTGTGCAAGAGGAGGGCATGGAAAAGGTGTGAGTGTTTTACCTGCCCTAGGGCAGGTAGCCTGCTTTCAGTATAAAGGAGGAAAAGAGGTTTGCTCTCCCTCCCTTATTTTCTTTGGTCTTGTTGCTTTTGCTGTCTTCTGCTGCCTTAAACTGTTACCCCTGTGCCATGCCACCCTGCCTTGGAGCTGGCTGATTCTGGACTGAAACCTCCACAAACTGTGAACTACATAAATCTTTCCTTCTTTAACTTTGGGCATTGGATATTTTGTCCCTGCAATGAGAGAAAAGTAACTAAGACAAGATAGTTGAAACAACTGTCAGCTTTTGTAATGATTAAAGTTTTAATCTACTTTAGATTCCAAATGTCAGTGACTTGAGAAGTATCCAGAGTTTGTAGCTTTTCCTTTACTTTTGATTTTGTACTTGGTCGAGAAAGTTCCACTTAACGTTATTACTTCTGCTGCGTAGGTTCTGTATTGTTCATGTATTGAATTAATAATCTTTTCATGAGAGTAGCATTCAAAGCACTCTGCACGGCATGTGTACTGTCACTGCTTTTCAGAACAATTCACAAATCTGTACAAGAAACCTGCACCATTTTTACTTGTCTTACATTACTCTAAATCTCAAGAGTATTTGCTTTCTGAATGTTTATGGCATATGTGCTTAAATTTTTCATGACTTATATTCCAGAATTTATAATATTTCTGTGAGGAAGTGAGTTGAAGTTCTATGTCTTTTCCAGGGTTTCTCAGCTGTAGCACTGTTTCTGTTTTGGGGGTAGATAATTCTTTGTTGTGGGTGAATGGTCCTGTGGACTGTAAATGTTTACGAGCAGCACCTCGCTGTCTATCCATTAGATGTTGGTGGCATCTTTCCCAGTTGTAGCAACCAAATTGTTTCCAGACTTTGCTAATAGACTTTGGAACGGGGGAGGGGAAAAACTACCCATGGTTGAGAATAACGGGTTTATGCTATTCAAAGGTTGGTTTTGAGGGAAAATGAGTAGTTTGTTACTATAGGAAAATGAATAAATATTGTCAGGCACAAACTATGAGCCAACTCCAGCACAAATCCAAGAATAAGGGGCAGCATCCCTACCTTTAGAGGAAACATACATGCAAACAATTAAACAAAATATTAGGTGATAGGCTGAAATAGAAACAAAGATGAAGGAGTGTTTACTTCTGCGTAAAAGGAGTCAGCAAAAGTACAAGAAAGAGGGAACTATTTGACCTGGGCCTTGATGGCTGAGTGGGCATTTATTAAAATTGGTTTGCAGTGATACAGTCAAGAAGCATCATGAATAAAGGCTAAATTACTCTACATTATGGTTTATCTTGGCATACTTCTTGTTCCGTAATTATTCTTGTCGTATAATTATTAATAGCATTCATTTCTGTCTCACAAATGCACTGCTTTAAATAATAAATTCTGTGGTCCACTCAGCTAAGAGCCTTGGAGACTCAAGTTTGGGGGAAAATGATGTGTTTGAGGTGCAGCAAGTCCTTCTGTGTTGCCAGAAGGTCATTCAGGGAGTGGGCAGGAATGTGGAAGAGGGACGGGGAGGGTTTGGTTTGCTGGGTCTCAGAGAGTCTTCTGTGCCCCATTATGAAAGTTGGACTTGTTCTGGACAATGTAACAGCTAACTAAAAGTTTCTAGGCAAGGGTGGGGGAGTGTGTTAGGAAGAGCGTGGCAGAAAAAAATGAACTGTTGGGTCCTTGAGACATTCTAGTCTCTAACATATGGTGTGTGTTTCTTCCAAGTACTTCCTCTTAGAGAAAATAAGTCCCCAGAGGTAGTCCTTGGCCAGGTTTTGCTTGCTTTTCTCCAGGTACATACTGTTCACAAGCATGTTACTGTCAGCTAAATTTCTTTAAGGAACATGTCAAGGAGACATCTATTTACTTTAACTTTCTTCCTGACTTATGAATAAATGAGGTTTTGGTCTGTTACTGAAATTTAAATGGATGGCTATTTTAGTTTTAAAAGAATGTAATTACCTAATTCAGGTACTGGCAAAAAGTACACCCTGCAGGTAAAATCTACTTTTCTGCTTGTTTTTGTAAATAAAATTTTATTGGAACCCAGCCACAGACCTTCATTTATGTATTGCCTATAGCTGTCTTAGCATGGCAGGGCAGAGTCAAGTGGTGATGACAAATACCATCTGACTTTCTGGGCATTTGAAGAAAAAGTTTGCCAGTTCCTGATCCAACTGCATTCAGTATCTTTTTTTCATCAAGTACTTCAAGTAGTTTTTACATGTTCACTCTGGCGAAGGTGGTTTTGGGAATGGACTACATGATGCTGTTTTTAGTACATGTGTTAGTTCTAGTTTGGGCTTGTGTTTCAGTCTCCCAAAAGTACTGTTATTTAGGATTTTCCCTGAGAGAGGGGTCAGGCTCTAGAAGTGGGCTCTTCTGTCTGTCAGGAAGTCTTGAATCTGCTCCGTGAATCTCACAGAACTCAGAGGGAGGTGCAGCAGCCGGGTTCTCCTGCAGTGAGGGTTGGCACCACCTACCTGTCACAGCTGTCCCCTGGGTCCTGGAGCATGTCTGACAGCTTTTTCACTGACACAATCCAGGCCATGAAGGGCAAATGTGCTTCACAATTTCAAGGTTTTAAAAAAGTTAAAATTATGCTTAAGAATTACCTTTAACTTTTAAAAATACAAGAAGAAAACAAGGGTAAAGTTTTGGTTGACCCGATCCATTTATTTCCTCATCATAATTCCCAGTCTCTTCCCGTTTCAGTGACTATGTTTATTTGTTCTTTCTCTTTTCAGAGTGACACTTGTACTCTGATTAGCGTCAGCCTGCACACTGGTGTTTGGGTAGAAATTGGACTTTTAAAGAGAGCCAGGGAGACAACAAGATGTTAACCAGAGACATTGTTAATTAGTCAGAATTAGTGGTGTGGTCCC
>RJWT010038472.1:0-12855 GCA_004365215.1 Cuniculus paca | reverse complement strand
CCTATGTGACAGGGAGCCAGAAAAAAAGTAGGGGTCACCTGCCCATCAACTGCAGAATGGATAAGAAAGACATGGCATTTTATGTGGTGGAAACCTGCTCAGCTATAAGGGAAGATAGCTCAAGGATCTTATAGGTAGATAGAGCCAACTTGAGATCATGCTCATGGATGAAATGGTTCAGAGTCACATGGGTGAATTTCGTGTTGTCTCCCTAGTATAACAAACTAAAGGAGTTAGTGGGATTGAAAATGTACAATACATATTGGGAAAGTCAAAGGGGAAGAATTATCTAAAAAGGGAAGGAAGTGACCACTGTTAATCTATTATATTGATTTGAAACTTATATTGTCTTCATTGTTCTGATTAGTTTTGTTTTATTCTGTCTGATTTTATTATACTTGATGGCATGGACAGCTATTTTAAAGATAACAAAATATATAATTGCAGCCATCGAGGATGTCCAATTATCTTGTTTAGAAACTGTATTGCTTTCATTGTTTTGTTTTGATTGATTTTACTCTATTCTGTGTTGTTTGGTCGTAATATGTCTGAAAGCATAGGCAACTATTTTGAAGATAACAAGAAGCATTATGGTAGCCACTGCTGTTTTACTAGTATCTTAAAGCTCTGTATTGCTTACATGGTTCTGCTTTGTTTGTTTTGTTTTGTTTTGTTTTTACTGGTTTTATTTTGTTCTATTTTGTTTGATTTTATTTATCCCTGATAAATACATATTGCAGATAACAAAAGGCATTATGGTAGCCATTATTGATTGCTTTTTCCCCTGTTTAGAAGTCATGTGCCATGTTCATTGTTTTGCAGTGACTGACTCGACTCTGTTTTTTTTGTTTGTTTGTTTGGATGTATTCTTTTCAAAAGAACAAAAAATTAGAATACTATCCATTCAGGTACAAATCTTGATTAAACTTTTTAATTTTCATAAAACTACTTTATCTGACCTTTGGCTGATATGATATGTTATAATGATATGATATTCCCCTGCCTTTAATAAGTAAACTTGCTATTCCAGACCAAAATTAACAAATACATCTTTGGGCTATCAGCTGCCCATGCTTATGTAAAACTAGTTGATGAAAGTAATTTTTATAGCTGTTAGAATCAATATTATCACAGTGGTCATCATGCCATATTTTAGTGTCTTATGCCATTTTCCACCCAGAAAAATGGCTGATTCCAAGACTGAGGCAGGGATGGGACAAGGTGGACCAGAGACATGCTGTCGCCACAGGAAGCAAGACACTTACAATGATTAGCGGGGCTGTTCAAGAGGATGAAAAGCTAATATAAAGGAGTGCCTACTTCTAGAGTTTTTCACATTTAATAAGAATCATTTTGACAGTATGTGGATTTCCTGGGGCTCCATAACTATAATATGACACTCAAAAAAAGAGAGTCTCATAAATTACAGCTGTCACTATTTAGGTGTCTATTCAACCAACTTTATATTTGGAAAATTGGTAAAGTAAAGAATTATTTATCTTGGGCCAGGGATTTAGCTCAGTGGCATAAGTGCCTGCCTGGCAAAGAGCTAGGTCATGAGTTTGATCCCCATTACTGAAGGAAAAAAAAAGAAAAAGAATTGCTTATCTTGAATTTTCAATAGAAACTGTACTTCAAGATAAATAAACAGACTAGTTGAAACCATTCTTCTGTGTTTCAGAGGAATAACAATAAATACACATGATAGAAGAAAACTAGTTCATTTAAGATACATATGCAGCGACAACACCTCACTGAATATTTTCATAATTCAATGAGAAAACACATATGGATAGATTCTGTGGACATGGGAAGAGGGAAGAGAGGAGCATGGGAAGGGGAAGGGGAAGTAAAATGATTAAGATACACCATACATACATATGGTGCCAATTCCCCAAAATGAGTGTATTTACTATGTACTGCAAACATATACTAATTTTAAAAAATCTTTTTTGGAAATGAATGGCCACCCCCAAAAAAGACAAATAAAACACATCTTTAGAAAGCAGAGATCAGACTTTCATCAACCTAATCCATAGACCAGTCTGAGCATTGCTACCACTGGGCAACCAGAGACAAGTGTCTGCTCGATTTTTAATTAGTGCATGTTACTGATACAGAATAAGGAACTTCATTTTCATGTATCTGTGCATATATAACATACTTTACTCATCTTCATCTGCCATCATCCCCTCCCCTTCTCTCCCCCTTTCCCCTCATCCCTTTCCTCTTGATAGCCTTTTTTCTACTTTAAGGTAATGTTCTTTATTTTATTCTTCTTAGATTCCACATTAGAGAGAAAACATGCAGTATTTGTCTTTTAAGTTGGTTTATCTTGCTTATCATGATGATCTCCAGTTATAGCCATTTTCCTGCAAATGACATCATTTCATTCTTCTTTAAAGCCAGTGTACTATAGAGATACCTGCATACTCATGTTTCTGGCAATGCAATTAACAAGAGATAAACTATGGAAACAACCTAGGTTCCTATCAGCAGATGAATGGATAAAAATGTATGTTTCCTGATTTAATATAATATTAAGGGTAACACATTTATCAAGAAACAAATAATTTTCCATAACAGAGAACCAGATAAATGTGGCAAATGAGATGTTTCCCATGGCAAGTATCAAAGTATCTTCAGCAAGTCAAGGTCACTATAGAAGAAAAAAAAAAACACTATTCCAGAATAACAGACATTTAATCAACATGACAAGATTCAATGCATAGACCCAGATTGGATTGGATTTTGGTTTCAACAAACCAGTATGTAAAGAACATTGGAAGATATTGGGTGATATTGAATGTGGACTGATAACTGAATGGGATAAAATTTATTGACATGAAAAATAAATATTTTAACTATTTAACTGAAAAAGCAATGTACAAAATAGTATGCATTGTGTCTTTTGCAAAGTACTTAATAATGGTCAATTTTTTTAGTTGGAATAAGAATTATTTACATATGCATCCTGTATCTTTTGTTTTGTCCTATATATACATATTTGTGTACAAATATGTATCAGTATATATAGTGTATATGCATACACTATTTTGTAATAACAAGTTTATTTTTAATTAGAAAATATTGGTGGTCTGATAACTGGTTGCTCTAACTTTTCTCTTGAAATAAACCATATTGTCAAAGAAGCAAGCCCTCCCTGTGAACCAGCGCCATGTGTGGGCGCCCACTGGCAGGGGACAGCCAGACCCCAACCTTTCCTTGTAAGTCAGCACCATTAGCAGACTGTGGGAGAAGAGAACAAGAATTCACCAAGAAGCAAGCCCCCCCTGCCACCCAGCACCATGCATGGGCTGCCACCACTGGGGGAATAGCCAGACCCCAGTCCCTTCCAGCTTAAGGGCTGGGAAACAAGAAGAGCCAACCCCTCACCCCCCATAAGCAACCAGCTGATCTGGAGAAACACAGACTGTGATGATAGCTATTGAGGTGAAATGCAGTTTGATGCTTGTGGTGTTTAGTGTCTCACTGACTTTGTAGGTCTAAGGCCAGTGGTCTGAACATCTAATTCAGAGGATAATGGTACACAGTGTGGCATCTATGGGGGGGTCTGTTTCTGAAGGTGGTAGACATTGTTAATTTCCTGTTATCTTGTTTTGAAGTCCTGTATCATTTTCATTGTTTTATTGGGTTGGGTTTTATTCTGTTTTGTTTTGTTTGATTTTGTTATATCCAATGGCATGGGCAGCTATTTCAAAGATAACAAGATATACTATGGTAGCCATTTTGGATTTACTATTGTCTTGCATTCATTGTTTTGTTTTTATTGGTCCTATTCAGTTCTGTTTTGTTTGATTTTTACTATGTTTGAAGATATCAGCAGATATTTTGAAGACAACAAGAGGCATTATGGTAACCATTATTGATTTTGTATTGTTTTGAAGTCCTGTGTCATTCTGGTTTGTTTTGATTGGCTTTATTCTGTTTTATTTTGCTTGATTTTGTTCTCTTTAAAATAAAATTTTAAAAAAATTTTAAAAAAAGATAAATCCATATTGTCCCACAACTAAATATCTGGATCAAATTATTTGTAGCCACCGCCAGCTCTGGTAATACAACTGCTTTCTCTAAATTATGAGTCTGAATCATACATTCAACTTACTTCAAAGAATATGTATCAAATGTGTATTGGCATTCTCCTAAGAACCAGTAGGCTGTAGACAGATGCAGAGGAATGCATTATTACAGAAATTGACTAAGAAATATGGAAGCCGAGAATTCCCACCATGTGCTGCCTGCAAGTTGGGTGCTTGTGGTATAATTCAGAGGTGCTAGCTGTATACTTCAGTCTGAGATCAAAGGCTGAGAAGCAGGATAGTCTTTGGTGTGACCCTCAACCTGAGGCTGAAGGCCTGGGAACCAAATGTGGGAAGTGAGTGAATTCCCCTTTATCTCTGCTCCGTCTGGGCTCCGGGTGGATGATATCACCCTCATTCATGGAAGCAGACCTTCTTTATTCCACCTAATGATTCAAGTGTTAATGATTTCCAGAAATAACTTCACAGACACACCCAGAAATAACATTTTATTCACTCTCTAGGAATTCCTTAAACTAGTCAAGTTGGCACATAAAATTCGTGATTACAAATAATCAATAATAAAAGTATAATTGAGAACTTCAGGCTGTTTGTACATACCAGTAGGGGAAAAACTTCACTCAGATCTGGCAGAAATGCCTTTGCCAGAATCCACATACTGGAAAATAACAACTTGGCTAAGAAAAAAAGAGAACTAGATGATTAAGAATCAGGAAGGAACTCATGGGGAAGTTTAGGAGGTACAGGGAAGTTGGAAAAACTGTCCGCAATGCAGAGAAAAGAACAAAATTCTGGACTGTCTCCCTGAATCATGGCTCATGTCTTATGGCTTGCAGCCCATAGAGAAGGGAACCTCACTCTCCAGGAGCAATATGCCATAGTCAGGGTTTGCAAGGGAATAGATTTACACATAATTTATATGATTGTTTTATAACCCAAAAAGTCAAATGCATAAGAGTGCAGATCTGTCCATGCACAGTAAGCCCAAAGAATCCAACTGAGGACCTGGATCCCACAGCAGTGTCCTCCACAAGTCCAGCTGAAGACCTGGAGCCCATGGCAATGTCCTCCATGAGTCCATGGAGGCCTAGAGCCCACAACAAGGTCTCATTCAAGTCTGTATCAAGGATCTGCCCTGGGAAGGTCCAAACTTTAGTGGTGGAAGCTAGAAAATCTGCACCAGTGGGATAAAGGATCTGTGCCAGAAGGCTGAGGGATCTTCACAGGAACCAGGAAACTACACACAAGATAAAGGCCAGGCCCGGCACAGTCACACACTCCTGTAATCCCAGCAACTGGGAGGCTAGGGCAGGAGGATCTCTGTGAGTTTGAGGTCAACCGAGGCTACATAGTGAGTTCAAGGCCAACCTAAACAACATAGCAAAACCCTGTTTCAAAAAGCAAAAAAACTTTAAAAAAATAAGACCAATGCTCCCCCAAAAAGAGCCACAGTTATCCTCAGAAAGAGGGAGGACCCGAGCTCTTCAGACATTGAGAACAGCTGAGTTCATATCAGGAAAACCAGCATGACAAGCTTCTCCAGGAGAATCACAACAGCACACCATCTTGCAGTGCTCTTTTCACACTATTGGCACCAATCCTCAGGTGGGCTTTCCACATCCAACACTACGCTGATTCAGTTCAGCTGGTTGTTACGAGTTGACCATTAGTTACTCATCACACAAGGTAAGTGAGACCAGGCCTGGGAGATCCAGGTAATAATGGCAGCAGAGTCAACAGCCATTGTGAACTGCAAAAACAGTGCAAGGTTTTGCTCTGAGGAGACTTCTTCTGCATATCAGGGAAAAGCCAGAGAAGGATTCAAGCACAAACACCAGCCATAGCTCCAGAAGGTGCTTAATCAGGTGCCATTTCAGAAAGAGGTTGATTATTCAACTCTGGGACTCAGAACCACTAGAAACAAACTTTATTTGAGAGCTCTCCATGTTACCCTCCCACAATAACTGGGTGAGAGACCGCCATGGGAAATAGCCACACACAGGAAGAAGGCTACAAAGAGATCCCTTGAGAAGTTTATGTTCAGGCCAGGAAGGACATATGTTCTACCCTCAAAGTGAGAAAACAGGTCCAGCTTTAGATGAACTATGAAATGACTGGGTCTGAAAGTACCTGCTGTCATTAAGTATTTCAACCTTTCCTTGATGCCTACATCTAGGACAGAGCTGAGATCTGATTGCCTTCCCTGTATCTATCAATGTGAGCAAGGACTTTTCTCATTGTGGATACTGCCACAGCCTGGGATAAACAGAGAGGCCTCTAGAATAGAGCAGAGCACCTCACAAAAACACAGGTAACAAGACAAGTGGATAAAACTGACTTTCTGAACCCCAAATCTGAATGGGAGCCACTCATTCAAAAATACAGAGAAAAAAATTCCCACTTTTGACTCATGCTCTTTTTCTCTTCCTTTCTTTTTATTACTCCTTTTTTCTCTTTTTCTTTTTTTACCTTCTAAATTTTCCTTTAAATTTTTCTACTTTTCCATGTAATTTCTTATGACTTTATAACTTTTATAATTTTTATTTTAAAATGAAAGAATAAATACATACAGAATTTCAAAACAAACAATAGATTAACACTGGTTAATATATTGTATATTGTCTTCTAAGTAGCTTTTCAGATTTCAAGATATAGACATGAAAAAAATGATCACACAATTGAACAATGAAAGCAGAAACTTTTATTTTCCTTTGTTGTATCCTCTTTAAAATAAAAAAAGAAAGAAAAATTTATTACATTTCAAAAAAAGATGTAGGTTCACATATCTTGCTGTGGTATGAGGTTTTTATTTCTTCTGGGAGGATAACAAGAAGGGGAATAGCTGGATGGAGTTCTAATTTTTTGAGGAATTTTCATACTGATTTCCACAGTGGTTGTATCAGTGGAGAACAGTGCCTTTTTGCCCTCAGCCCCACCAGCATTTGTTATTGGCTGAATTCCTGATAATAGCCATTCTTTCTGGAGTGAGATGGAATCTCAGTGTTGTTTTAATTTGCATTTCTCAAATGACCAGTGCTGTTAAACATTTCTTCATGTATTTATTTGCCATTCATATTTCTTCATCTGAGAAGTACATGTTCATCTCATATGCCCATTTTTGGACTGGGTCTTTGAATTTGGGGGACTGATATTTTTCAATTCTTTATATGTTCTAGATAAAAGTTCTTTGTCTGAGGGACAGTTGGCTAAAGATTTTTTCCATTCTGTTAGTTTTCTTTTCACTCTGTTGGTGATGTCTTTTCATGTGCAAAAACTTTTTAATAAGATGAGATCCCAGTTGTTGATGCTGTGAAGTATTCCCATGTAGTTTGTGTTTTGTTCATGAACACTTTGCCTACCCCTATGCCTTCAAGATTTCTAGCTACCTTATCTTCCAGTAGATTTAATGTTTCTGTTTTAGTATTTAGATGTTTGATCCATTTCAACTTTAGTTTAGTGCATGGTGATAGACATTGGTCTAGTTTTAGTCTCCAGTATATGGAAAGTCAACTTTGCAGCACCATTTATTAAAGAGGCCCTCTTCCAGTGAACATGTTTTGCCCCTTTGTCAAAGACAAGGTGGTTGAGTGTCCTTTTAGTTGTGTCTACATCTTCTAACCTGTTTGACTGGTCCTCAGGTCTGTTTTTTTTTGTCAGTACCATGCTGATTTTATCACAGTAACTTTGTAGTATAATTTCATGTCAGGGATTGTGATGCCTCCTGCCTTGCCATTGCTGCCCAGATTGCCTTTTCTATTCTAGGTCTCTTTTGTTTCCAAAGGAATTTTAGGAATGTTTCCTCTAGATCTGTGAGGCATGTTAATGAAATTTTGATCAGAATTGCATTAAGTCTGTATAACAGTTTTTGGAGTATGGCCATTTTCACAATGTTGGTTCTTCCTATCCAAGAACAAGGGATAACTTTCCATTTTCTGATATCCTCTTCAATCTCCTTTTTCAGAGTACTGTAATTTTCAATAGATAGATTTTTTACATCCATTGTTAGATTGATTCCTAAGAATTTCATTTTTTTGGATGCTATCACGAAAGGTATTATTTCCATAATTTCTCTCTCAGTGAGTTTATTATTTGTGTACAAGAATGCTATTGATTTTTGAGTGTTGACTTTGTAATCCAGTTACACTGCTGAATTTGCTTATTAAGTCCAGTATTCTTTTGGTGGAGTTTTTGGGGACTTCTATGTAGGGTATCATGTCATCTACAAATAATGGTGATTTAATTTATTCCTTCCCTATTCTTATTCATATTATTTCTCTCTGTTGCCTATTTTCTCTGGCTAATGGTTCCAGAACTATATTAAATAGGAGTGGTGATAGTGGACATCATTGTCTTGTTCCTGATTTTAGAGTGAAAGCTTTCAGCTTTTATCTATGTAATATGATGTTGGCTATTGATTTGTCATGCATGGCTATTATCAGGTTGAGATAAAGAGCATCTATTGCATTAATTTCTGTTTTGATCTTTATAATTTCCTCCCTTCTATGAGCTTTGTTCTTGATTTGCTCTTCTTTTTCTAGAAGCTTGAGGTGTACCATCAGGTTGTTTGTGCTTATTCTGTTTTCTTGATGTCAGAAATCATTGCTATGTATTTTGCTCTTTTATTGCATCTCACAGGTTCTTATATGCTGTATCTGCATTTTCATTTAATTGTAGATACTGTTTAATTACTTCTTTAATTTCATCTTTAACCCATTGCTTACTCTGGAGGGTGTTAATTTCCATATGTTTGTGTAGTTTTTGCAGTTTCTTTTGCCATTAATTTCCAATTTCATTGCACTATGGTCAGATAATATACATGAGATGATTTCAATTCCTTTGCATTTACTTAAGTAAGTTCTATTGGCAAGTATGTGGTCTATTTTAGAGAATTCCCCATGTGCAGCTGAGAAAAATATTTGTTCTGATGTTGCTGGGTGGAACACTCTGTAAATGTCTATTAAGTTCATTCATTCACAGGTTTGATTCAGTTCTGTTATTTCTTTGCTGACTTTTTGTCTAGTTGATCTATCTCTTTGTTACATTAGGGTATTAAGGTATTCCATTACAATGGTGTTATTGCATATTTGATTTTTCAGGTCTATTAATAATTGTCTTACATAGTTGGGTGCTCTTGTATTTGGCACATATTTTTTTTAAGATTGTCATCTCTTTCTCTTGACATTTTCCCATAACAAGTATGTAGTGACCTTCTTTCTGCATTTCGATCATTTTTGGCTTCAAGTTCACACTGTCTGGAAACAAAATAGCTACCCCTACTTTTTTCTGGGTTCCTGTTGTATGGAATATTGTTTTCCATCCTTTGACTTTCAGTCTATGAGTTTCTTTTTGAGTTAATGTATTTCTTATATACAGCATATTGTTGGATGTTGTTTCTTGATCCAGTCTGCCAATCTGTTTCTTTTAAGTAGAGAATTGAGGCTATTTATATGGATGCCTATAACTGGTATGTATTGGCTTATCTTGGTCATGTTATTTTCCTGTTGCTGGTTCCCTGATTTTCCCTTCTGTGTAATTGCTTCTCCTGTCTGGCAGCTTATTTCTGCTATTGTTCTGGGAATTGTGGTCATTTTTATCTCTATCTAAAATATCTTTCAGTATTCTTTTCAGGGTTGGTTTGGTGGTCATGAAGTTCTTCAGTTGTTCTTTGTCAAGGAAATCTCATTTCTCCATTGATTTTGAAGGATAGTTTTGCAGGGTACATCAATCTGGGTTGGAAGTCGTTTTCCTTTAGGATTTGAAATACTTCATTCCATGCTCTTCTTGACTTCTTGTTTGTGTTGAGAAGTCAGCTGTGTTTTTGATGGACTTTCCTTTGTAGGTGATTTGCTTCTTTTCTCTAACAGCTTTTAATATTCTGTTCTTGTGTTGAATTTCTGGGATGCTGATTATTATATGTCTAGTTGTAGATTTATTTTGATTATGGCTAATTTGAGTTCTATATGCAGCAAAGAAATGACAGAACTGAATCAAACTTCTGAACAAATGGACTTAGTAGACATGTACAGAGTATTCCTCCCAAAAACATCAGAATATACATCTTTCTCACCTTCACACAGGACATTCTCTAAAATAAACCATATACTAGCCCATAGAATATGCTTAAGTAAATGCAAAAGAATCAAAATTCTCCCATGCTTATTATCTGATCATAGTGTCATGAAACTGGAAATTAATGACAAAAGAAACTGCAAAAACTCCATAAACACATAGAAATTAAATAATACACTCTTAAACAATCAATGAGTTAAAGATGAAATTAAAGAAGAAATTAAACAATATCTGCGAGCAAATGAAAAAGCAAATACAACTACCAGAACCTGTGGGATGCAATGAAAGCAGTGCACAGAGGGAAATTTATTATGATGAACTCCCACATCAGGAAAACAGAACAAACACAAATAAAAAAACCTGATGCTACACTTCAAGCATCTAGAAAAAGAAGAGCAAGTCAAACCCCAAGGCAAAAGAAGGGAGGAAATTATAAAGATCAAAGCAGAAATAAACACGATTGAGACTAAGAAAACAATACAAAAAATTAACAAATCAAAGAGTTGGTTCTTTGAAAGAATAAATAAAATTGATAAGCCCCTAGCTAACCTCATTTAAAAAAGGAAAGAAAAAAACTCAAATTCATGCAATAAGGAATGAAAAGGGTGAAATCACTGCAGACACTGTGGAAATACAGAAGATCATCAATACCTACTTCAAAAATAATTAATCTCATAGGTTCAATAGCACAGAAGAAATGGACAGATTCCTAAACATATAATTCCCAAAGCTGGATCAAGAAGATATAAAACTTCTGAACAACCCAATTTCAGTTAAGGAAATTGAAAATGTAATTAGAACCTTACCAACCACGAAAAGTCCAGGTCTTGATGGATTCACAGCTGAATTCTACAAGAAATTCAAAGAAAGCTTAATGCCAACACTTTACAAACTCTTCAAGGAAATTGAAAGAGAAGTAAATTTCCCTAACTCATTCCTGGAAGCAAGTATTACCCTAACACCAAAATCAGAGAAAGACCAAGCCAAAAAAGAGAACTACAGGACAATCTCCCTAATGAACATAGATGCAAAAATCCTCAATAAAATACTGGCAAACAGAATGCAGCAAGTCATCAAGAAGGTTATACACCCTGACCAAGTGGGATTCATCCCAGGAATGCAAGGATGGTTCAACATACACAAATCAATAAATGTAATACACCATATCAATAGAGCCAAAGACAGAATCACATGATCATCTCGATAGATGCAGAAAAAACTTTTGATAAAGTCCAACGCTCATTCATGATAAGAACCCTATGGAGAATTAGACTGGATGGTCTTTACCTCAATCTGATAAAAGCAATCAATAGCAAACAAACAGCCAGCATGATATTAAATGGTCAAAAACTGAAAGCTTTCACTCTAAAATCAGAAACAAGACAAGGATATCCACTGTCACCACTCCTATTCAATATAGTTCTTGACACTATAGCAACAGGAATTAAACAAGAGAGAGAAATAAAACGAATAAGGATAGGAAAGGAAGAAGTTAAATTGTCATTATTTGCAGATGACATGATACTCTACACAGAAGATCCCCAAAACTCTACTTGAAAACTTCTAGATGTAATAACAAAATTCAGTAATGTAGCTGGGTAGAAAGTCAACACTCAAAAATCAATAGCATTCCTGTACACAAACAACAAATTCACTGAGAGAAAAATAAGAAAAATCACACCCTTCACAGTAGCACCCAAAAAAATGAAATACTTAGGAATCAATCTAACAAAGGAAGTAAAAGATCTTTACAGTGAAAATTATAGTACTCTGAAAAAACAAATCAAAGAGGATTTCAGAAAATGGAAAGACATTCCTTGTTCATGGATAGAAAGAACCAACATTGTGAAAATGGCCATTCTCCCAAAATTGTTATACAGATTTAATACAATTCCCATCCAAATACCATTAGCATACCTAACAGATCTAGAGAAATCATTCCTAAAATTCTTTTGGAACCAGAAAAGACCTAGAATAGCAAAGGCAATTCTTATCAACAAAGGCAAGGCAGGAGGCATCACAATCCCTGACTTGAAGTTATACTACAAAGCCACAGTGATAAAATCAGCATGGTACTGACATTAAAAACAGACATGAAGATCAATGGAATAGATTAGAGGATATAACCACAAATACAAACATACTCAACCACCTTATCTTTGACAAAGGGGCCAAACATGTTCACTGGAAGAAAGATAGCCTCTTTAATAAGTGGTGCTGGAAAAGCTAGCTTTCCATATGCCGCAAACTAAAACTAGACCCATTGCCTATCACCGTGCACTAAACTAAAGTCAAAATGGATCAAAGATCTAAATATTAAAACAGAAATACTAAATCTGCTGGAAAACAAAGTAGGTAGAAACGTTGAAGACATAGGGGTAGGCAGAAAATTCATGAACAAAAATAAACCTGCATGAGAAATACTTCCCAGAATCAACAACTGGGATCTTGTCTCATTAAAAAGTTTTTGCAGGTGAAAAGTAGTCTCTTAACAAAGTGAAAAGAAAACTCACAAATTGGGAAGAACATCTTAGTCAACTGTCCCTCAGAAAAGGACTTCTATCTAGAACATATAAAGAACTAAAAAAAGTCAGGCCCCCGAAATTCAAAGACCAAATCCAAAAATGGGCATCTGAGATGAATACACACTTCTCAAATAGCCAATAAGTATATGAAAAAATGTTCAGCATCATTGGCCATTAGAGAAATGCAAATTAAAACAACA
>RJWT010038471.1:0-12799 GCA_004365215.1 Cuniculus paca | reverse complement strand
GAGTCTTAACATGTTTTATGTTTTTTTGCCTATTAGTCTGGTTTGTAATCTGCATATATGATAATGAAACTTATAAGGTCTGATAAGATAGACAAATGAATCTGATGCTGGCAAAATAAAAGAAGAGGGAGGGAAAGAAGAAAAAAGAAATGTGTTATGTACATGTATCAATTCTCTACATGAACATAATCATTATGTACTACAAACATGTACTAATAAGAGAGAGTGAGAGAGAGAGTGCCATTTTTGATCACATGGATGACCCTGGAAGACATTATGCTATGTGACATCAGTCAGATACAGAAAGAAAAGTATTATATGATTTCACTTATATGCTGTGTCTCCTTTCAAAAGAGAAAAGGTTGAACAAATAGAAACAGAGAGCAGAACAGCTATTACCAGGAACAATGAGAGAAAGGAAAAGGAGGAGTAGGTCAAGCAGCACAAACTTGCAATGAGAATGAGTGATTCTGGAGAGCTAATGTAAAGCATGAGGGCCGTCACTGAAAATACTGTATACTGGAAACTTGCTAGGAGTGGATTTTAGGTCCTCTTACACATGCAAACATACAAAAATTGGTTATGAAAGGTGATGGCTGTGTAAATTTTTTGACTATAGTAATAATTTCACTGTGCATCTCAAATCATGTTACATCCCTCATGCATAAAATAAAATTTAAATAAGAGCCAAATGAATTGACAAAAGTCAATATTAAATAACCATATTGGGAAAACCCTTAAAAATCAACAAAAGCAACCAAGGTTAAAAATCTCTCTTGTCACTTGAATCTTAAAACACAAGTGGAATACATTAGCTTGAAGATACTGAAACAAATAGTTTTACAAGAGTGAAAAAAATGATGGCACATTTATATAGCCAAGAATAGAACTAGCAGTTACAGTTCCTAAAATAAAATGATAAAGATTATAAATCTTTATCCTTAAGGGTCTACTGCTGGAATTTGGGAATAAATTTCCTTATGATTTGTGCTCTTACTAGTTCTCAGGTTTCCAAGGATTTTTGTTTTTTACTCTGCATTCCAGCTTTGAACAACCTCAGTAACAAGTATTCCTTATTAATACACATTATCAAAACATAGATTCTGAAGCATGGATGTGTGTAGAAACTCAAAGTATTTCAGAGTACACACAGCAGAAAGTAGAAGAAATGGTAGTGAGCTGCGAATGTGCACCAAAATATTTCATCAGCCAAGTAAGACTTGGGCTCTGCTGAGAGGCACCATGCTCATAAAACACAACAGCAAGAAATATCTGTGTAGGCCAGTTATACATGAACAATGCAAAACACTGCAAGGTCAAACGAATACAAAGGGAAAATGGACGCTTTCTTTAAGGTTGTTGATTCAGGGTCATTCAGTTCCATTGATAGAGAAAATCATTGCTGACGACAGACAATGATCTGGAGAAACTGGTCAATAAAAGTTTAAGTTTTAAAAGTCACTTCAACCTTTGTTAGCTACCTTGGTGGTTCATCAGATAGTCACCCAATTACCCAGGCAGCCTTGAGTCATAAGTGAACATAAGCTGTTTATACAAGGCAAGAATAAATGAGTTTTCCACTGTAAAACAGACGCACAAATTCAAAATGAAAGCTGATTAGAACCGAAGCTCCTGAAAAGTTCGATGTAAAAGTTTTATCAAACTTGCAGTGATGTATGACTGGAACTGATGTGGAAAAAAACAAAGCAAAACAAAACAAAACAAAACAAAACCAAAAAAACCCACACACTTAAAATATTTAAGAAAAATTAACTTTTTGCAGAAATTTCAAATTTTGTTGAATCTGAATAGGAAAGTTTCTATGTTCAATTTTGTGTAAGTGTCTTGAATTTCCAAGTAAGCAACTTGCTTTCTTTTGAGATTGAAATTTTATTTATTTTTATTAGTATATGTTTGCAATACATAATGAATGTGTTCCTCAGGGACTTGGTACATATACCTATTCACATCTTGATCCTCCTTACTTCCCCTTCCTCCCCTCCCGCCTCCCCAAATCCCAGGCCCCCTTCCTATTGCCCCGAAGTCGACCTCCCTGATTCCTGGCATCTTGGCAAGACAGTCCAAATGAGAAAGTAATCATGTGAAAACAAAAACAGGAACAGAATTAGAGTAGATTAATACTAATGTGGAATACACTTGTGATCTTTTGTTATTTCCATTTCCCGCTTTTCAATTTCCGACCTTGCTTCCTTAACTACCTAAGGAAATTCTGGAAGGAAATGGTGAATGGAAGTACAGCTGCTCCCATACGTATTCTCCGGCTCCGTCTATTCATTACAGTTTTATATGCTTGACTTGGCTGGAACGTACCACATCAATATTTGTGCTTCATTTTTTTCCTTCAGAAATCTCCTCAGATATGCTGGTAAACTTTATTCTTTGCAGATTATAAAGAGCCGTAATGTATTTTATGCCTTTAAACACTAATAACACCTCTATGAGATGTCAAAGTGATTATGAAGCCTATCATGTAGTACACAGAGTGAGGAGAACAGGGTTCAGCCTAGGTTTAAAGCTACATCCTGGCCCTTAGATGTCACGTGACTTCTCAGTGCCTCAGTTTCTTCATCTGTGAAACAGGGCCAAAAATAATACCTATCTCAAATACCACGACAGTTGAGCTAATGCCTATGAAACACAGAGCACTGTGCCTGGAACACAGTAAGCTATACGTTTAGAGGAGCAGTTCGTATTTGATTTGAAAGTTGACCTAATTTGAATCCCCAGTTCCAAGGAACTTGCCGCTTTTATGCCTTTGGAAATTCCCTGGTGCTGGTGAAAATCCCTGATCATTCCTTTCCCCTTAGAGAATTTGGTGATTTAAAAAAAATTAAAATAAATCTTAGAGAGGTACTGTTTTGGTCATTTTCTCATTGCTGAGATATATTACCCAAAACCCACAATTTAAAGGGAGACAAGAAGTATATTTTGACTCACTGTGTCAGTCCATGGTCAGCGGGCCCCAAGGCAAAGACAAGATGGCAGAGGGGCAAAGAGGCATGGCAGAAGAAAAGGTGTTCAACCTATGGAGGCCAGGAAGCAAGAAGAGAAGGCAGAAGCCCTGGACAAGAGTACGTCTTTCATCCTTCCAGGTCACACCCCCCAGTTACACGCCTTCAACCAGGCCCACTTCCTAAATACACATGTAATGTTAATCTAGCTAGACACTGATGTTGATTGACTTTCTAACTGAGGAGTACAGTACATTATTCCAATTTGGTCTGGTAATAAAGGAAAATAAAATAATCCTTGACTCTTCAGGCTAATCTGCATATACCATGAAAAATGACGATATTAAGAATGACAATATTATCCCTCTGACAAAATTATACATCGACAGTAGTTTTCCATTTCAATATGAGCATCATTCCAGTTATGCCATAATACTGTAATCAAATATTGAGACAAGCTAATGAAAGACTGAAAATTATCAAGTATAAAATTAATTTTGGTGGCACAAATTCCAGAAATAGAAAAAGACCTCGGTTGGAAGAAAGACAATCCTAATAATTAGCCATCAGAAAATATCTCATTGAGCATTATCAAGGTCACATGGGGCTGCTGCTAAGCTCTTAATTATTATGAACCAGACAGTGAATGGTATTCAGAAATTGGTGGACAAACTGAAGACTTTGAGCCATGGAATATAATCAAGAATGAATTACACCTTAAAAGATAAACACATTTCTCAAATCCGTGAAATACATATCAATCTTGACAAGCTAGGTGGAAGTTGGTGAAGATTGAGAAGGGAGGAAACATAGCTTACTATCTGGCAAAGATCTTGTGCAGACATGGTTTTTATGCACTCAGGAGGAAATGGAGGTCTTATCCTGAAGCCAATGTGACTTCTCTCGAATGACAAGTGTTCACACCAAGGCATCCCCACAGGTAGTGGCAGTACCTGGGCGGGTTCCTATAACTGAGTCATTTTGGTCAGGGACCCTGACTTAGCTGTCTTTCTGTCTCCTAAACAGTTTTGCAAAAATTAACAAGTAAATTCTTAACGAGTAAATCTTTACACATGTCTTATGCAGTAATGTACTAATAAATTTAAGGACAAAATCATGTCTTCTATTTCTTTGTGTTTTCCACAGTATAATCAACTTAAATGTAGATGTTTGTCAAAATTTACTTGGAAGATGCTTCATTAGAATTTTTGAGAAATTGCTTTATGGTAATAAGACATTATCGATCACATGGTGTCTAGGAAAGTCATGAATCCGTAGTTTACATAAATTTTAACAAATAAAGCAAGCAGCAAGATTTGTGAGTTCACCCACATTTCCTTCCCCCTTCCCTCCTTTTTTTTTTTTTGGCACTGGGGATTGAACTCACAACCTTGCGCTTGCCAGGCAGGCGCTTAGGCGGCTGAGCTAGATCCCTGGCCCCTCTTTCTTTCTTTTTCTTTCTTTCTTTCTTTCTTTCTTTCTTTCTTTCTTTCTTTCCTTCCTTCCTTCCTTCCTTCCTTCCTTCCTTCCTTCCTTCCTTCCTTCTTTCCTCTTCCTCCTTCCTCTCTCTTTCTTTTTCCCTCCCCTATTTTTTCCTTTTTCTTTCCACAGTACTGGGGATTAAACCTAGAGCAGTGGTGGGGAGTCTATGGCATGCTTGTTATTTGCTTTTCTTTTAAGACAAAAGACACTAATGTCTGAGTTGTTTCTTTTAAACTAAAACCTCATAGTACAGTGTTGGCACTTTGCAATAAACAGGTGGGTTTGGGGTTGTACTTTGGAAACTTGTTTCAAAAAGGCTCACATCACTGATAGAACCTTCATACTGAGATACATCCCCAATTCCTCCCTTTTCATTTTTTAGTTTGGAACAGGGTCTCACTGAGTTGCTGATTTGCTTAGCCCACGTTTGAACTTGTGATCCTCCTGCCTCGGTCTTGTAGCATGCTGGGTTTACAGGTTGTGACACCACATCCAGCTTTTTTCTTTCCTTGTTTTTTTTTTTTTTTTCCAGACAGGGTCTCATTATGTTGCCAAGGCTGGCCTTGAACTCGAGATCCTCTGACCTCAATCTTCCAGGTACCTGGGATTACAGATGCACCCCACCTTGCCTGGCCCAGTTGACCATTTTCTTACGATTAAACAGAAATTTATTACCAAGGGATACAGCTTCCTGTATGGGTACTGACTGGTAACTTGAACAAGGAATTTCACTTTCTATTCAAGATGCTACAGAATTGGCAAGTAGAGCAAATGAGATAATCTATAGGAGAGCACACTGTAGATGTGCTCAATACAAACCTGGAATTATTGTATGTTTTACTGCAGATAAATACTAGAAAACAGACTATGATGAGTTTTCTTGGATTTCCCCATTGTAGTTGTAGAAAATGTCATTGGTTCTGCAATTAGAGTTGTAGCCAAATTTTTAATCTGCCACTTACTGATTTTGAGGAATTATTTACCAGAGTGACAGATTCCTCACACATAAAAAGAGATCATCCTTTCCATCTTTGACTGCTTCAAAAACTAGAGAAACAAATGTAAAGTACTGAAATCAGCACGTAGAAGGTGTTTACCTATGAATTTCTCTCTCTTCTTCCTGTTCCTCCTTCTGTATTCTGTCTACAAATTCTCACAGGGGTAGGCAGAGGAACAATGAAGATATTCAGGAAAGGGATTAAAAGCTACTACAATGACAAAGGGAGCCACTTCACTCAAGTTACATATCTGGACCTTCTGTTTTCCATAATGAATTTAGTCTAACTGCCTGTAATTTCTCACTTTGTTACGTAAGGTAGCTCGTCTTATAGATCAAAGAACTGAAGGTTAATTCTGGCAGAGAGTTTTACTGGCTAACACTGACTTTTCCCCTTTACTATTACTTTAGTACTTAGGTTTCTTTAACGCTAGTTTCTCTGATAATATAACAGGTAGTAAATAAGGGTTAAAAAGTTGAACAAGAAATAACTAACACAATAGAAAGGGAAAGAAAGAAGAGAAAGAAAGAAAGAAAGAAAGAAAAAAAGAAAGAAAGAAAGACAGACTCTTATCCCCTAACAAAAATCTAGGGAAAAAGGAAGGGAAAGGAGTCAAATCTGAAACTTCATGAACTGTATCTTTAACCTCTTTAAATCCAACTACTCTGGAAATCAATTTGAAGTACTCCCAACTGAAGAGCTCCACCTAGTTTTGGTCCCTAGAACTGCAGCTAAATGTTCTGATTTCCTGAGGTACAGGAAAGAAATTTCTGTGGAGTAACTTACTTTGTTTGTGTTTTGAGTTCTTTAAGTATTAAAATTCTAAGTTATAGCTGTTGATTCCCTATTCCCTCAGAAAAGTAAGCATATTTTGCAACAGCTGCAGTTTATTTGAGAAAGTAGAGCTTCTCATGAAAAATAAATGCTCATCAGGTAAATATGAGATATAAAACTCAACACAAAATCAAACACAGATGAATCAAAGTTTTATGTATATTTTATTGTGTTTTTCCCCCAGAGCTTCTGCATCAGCCACATGGATTTACAGTAAGTTTAATTTGTTTGTATAAATGCAAGTATATTTTAGAAATAACCTAATTTTTAATAAAATCAGTACTTTATAGAGAGAACAAAGTTTCACTTAACCCAACTAGTTTCAAAAATGTCTTTTAATGCTAAATGAAAAATTTAATTGTAGTTATCTGAAAATACTTTAAAACAGACAGCGTTCTTGCCATTTTCATTTTTCTTGGCTTAGAAACCACATTACACATTTCACTTAATCATGCATGCTACCTTTTTTAGTCAGGTTAGATTCTCCTCTAGCTGACTGTGTTGTACAGATGCACATATTTAAAAATAATTAAAAGACAGGAAGTTTTTTACAAGAAGAATTTTTAGAAGAATGAGAACACAGATTAATTTAGTTAGCTTGAATATTATATTTTATAAGACACCCTTCATGCTTGGCAATTCACCATCATATTCATGTTATATTTCTACATAAACTTTTAAAATATACATTAGTTACAATGAGGATAATCACCTGTGGTGAGACAGAAAATCTTTTAAAAGGTTCATAGTGAAAAAAATGATAAGTAACAAATGTTTCAAAATCATAAAACTTTTGACACACATTACTATATTTTAAAACAGTTTATTTTTAAATTTCTTTGATTACATAAGTTTATTGGTACATTTTAGGTATACATTCATCCTAAGGAATTTGTGCTTGTACATGATATATCTTGATTCTTTTATTTTCCCTGTTCCCCTTCTCATTAAAAGAGAATCATTTCTCCAGCAGAGAGTTGTAGGTCACAGACCACTTTAACCCCTTAAACTTTTATCTTATCTATTTTCAGTTGTTCCAGCTATAATTAATTAAATTGCTGGGGTATCTTTCATTTTTTGCTATTGTAGTTAGAAACATAGTTGTTTTTCTAGGAAACCGTTAACTACCCTATGCCAGGTGTAGTGGAGAACGAGAAAGTTGAGTCCTGGGGTTAAGGCCAGCTGCCTTTGAGGCTTCCTGGGATCTGAAGCATCATTAGGCAAGCTCGAACCTGATGGAAAGCAAATGGACATGCTCTCCAGTCTGACCACTTTTGCCCTGATGAACTGGTTCCTTCCCACGCGACCCAACCTACACTGTGCCAAGGTAGCTTCAACGTGTCTGTTGGTCATTGTCCAATAATACTCCTTTATTCCAGTTCCAACCCTTAGAGATGGTGTGCTATTGTTGGTTTCCACAGACACCCTACTTCCAATCTTCTCCAAAATAACTTCAGGCTCTAATCCCACTGAATCCATTGTGGGTAAAAAGTACATCAGACAATCAGGAAGGGAATTCAGAGGGTGGTGAAGAGGAAAATGATCAAGGTTCCCAGCTTCCTGATAACACAAAACTCAGTCTTTGTTATAACAAGATGTGGGATGGCCAGTTCTGTAAAATTAAACCAGAATGATTTGGAAATTTGATTGAAACTGGCACATATAATTACATTTTTATTTTCAAATTGATTTTTGGTATGCAAATAAATATATTAGATGTCAAAGACTAAAATTTTTTGTTAAGCAACTTACAAACATGAACATAGCCGGGCCTGGTGGTGCACGCCTGCAATCCTAGCACCTGGGAGGCTGAGACAGGAGGATTGTTGAGAGTTTGAGACCAGCCTGCACCACAAAGTGAGCTCAAGGCCAGCCTGAACAGCATAGTGAGACCCTGTCTCAAAAAGACAAGGGCTGGGGATTTAGCTCAGTGGCCTAAGTACCTGCCTGGCAAGCACAAGGTCATGAGTTGGATCCCCAGTGTCACCAAAAAAACCATATATCTTAATTCGCAGAGAATCACCCAATATAGTATTGTGAAAAAAATCAATTTGCAGGTATTGTTTTTCTCCAAATAGACTTATTCTCATCTCTTGGTTTTGAAATTTCAGGAAGTCTCTTTGCATATATAATTGACTTAAAGTTATTATTTTAAATTATCATTTGCCTGCGAGAAAATTGAAAAGTAATATATGAACTATACTATAGTACTCCTGTGCAATGAATGTTCCAAGAGAGTATACTTCTTAGAAATCAGTAGAAATACAAAAGTTAAAGAGAAGAGGCTCTTAATCAGGGCCTAGGAAAAACATTCTAGTCCTAAGGAATGATGTCAGCAGTTGGCAGACAAAACAATGAAACTACACGGCTATAGAACCAAGCACATCAATAGAGAATGAGTATGACTGAGCTGCATCAATACAGTGCACAAGCACATGGAACTCTGACCAATTACCTAAAATTGTTTCCCTTGGGAACATGATGAATATGTATATATTGTCTGATCAGAAAGAATCTTAGTAATCCCAACATTTGGGAGGCTGAGGTTGTGAGTTCGAGACCAGCCTTGGCTACAAAGTGAGCTCAAGGCCAGCCTGAACTGCATAGTGAGACTCTGTCAAAAACAAAAAACAAAAAACAAACACACACACACATGCACACGCACAAAAGAAAGAATCCTAAAATAAGTACTATGTTTTGAGAACTTCTCTTTTTGCTTTCTTTCTTAAGTAGGATCATGTTTCCAGTTACTCCTAGAAGTTTTTCTCTAATTGTCAATTTCTCACGGGACAACAACTTTCATTCAGGACAAATTAGTTAATGTCTAGTTATATTTTCAAATGAAAAGTTTCTGTGATAAATGTGTGCATGTTTTCATACTATAACCACGTGACTCTTGAATTAAATGCAATCTTGTTATTAGCACTGATTTTCCATCAGAGGGTAACTGGACAGTAACAAGGAAAAGAGTGAAAAAGTAGCATGGACGAGTCTGCTAAAATACAGAATTCTAAAAGGCACAGAGACCAACCTGAACATCACAGCTGACAGATTATGCAAAGTGCTGGCATTGCAGTACATGTGAGTTATCTCACATAGCCAAGAAACACAACAGCCCCGTAGATGTATATTCAGCTTCACATCGATTTTTATATTTTTCCCATCTCGTAGGCTGGGCAGCACATCAGAGGTGCAGGATTCTGTCCAAGAATTTTCCCTATCGCATTTATATTTTGCCGAATTCCCAGAACATACGGCAAAACCTGTCTCCCACTGTAAAAGTTGAAATTAGGAGATTCTCTGTTTCACATCAAATTTTTTACTGGATTACCTGAGATAAAATTCCCATCAAAGACAGAACTTTGGAGAAATAAACAGTCAATCTTTTGGAACAGTATAAAGATCTTGAAGAATTAAATGACTTGTCAGTAAACAATGTTTATTTCTAACAGCCCCATATAGCTTCTGTGTAAGCACAATGACTACATCGAAGCAGTAGGCCGAGGGTCTCTATGTTCTATGTCATGATGCAAGTTTATGCATTTGCCAGACTGTATTTCCTCGCCATATATTTTTCCTCTAGAAAACACAATGAAATAGGTGCCTAATAGAGCACAAATATTGATTAAAGTCACTCCTTTCATAAGATGTTCAACTAGAATTTAGTTTTGGCACGAGTCAGACATCGTTTAGTGATAATTACATACAGAACTGATGAAGACATAAGAACATCTAAAATACGCTCAAATTTTCAGGTCTAGATGAATGACATATGTGTTTCAGCAAGTTAAGATATAAGCACTGCTTGAATCCTTGAAAATGCACAGTGAGGTAGAGAACCTGGGAATTGGGAGACAGAAGTTGAGTACAAGTATACAGAATTTGAAGACTCTGGGAAGCTTGATGCACTGCAGAGATTAGACAAAGGGAGAGAGGTAAATAACATTCAAGCAAACCTTGATAGCAAACAATGTAATCTCAAAGGCAGGGTTCAGTAGCCTGGGGAACTTGTTAGCTACATAACTCAGATGTTATAGGTAGCATAATCTTCATTCCTTGACACTAGCTTATCCCTTAGCAACTAGCTAAGCCATTAAGGCCTCAACTACTAGCTTTGGCTCAGTTTAATGTCTCAGAAGGCTGTATTAGTTAAAAGAGAGTTAAAATAATGAAGAATTAATACAACATACATAAGTTTGAACATGGAAATCCAGTGAATTGGATTTAGCGTTACCATAGGTAGCTGACTGTTAGCACAGTAGGTAGCTGACTGTTAACATAGTAGTCTTTGGGGAGCACAGAAGTTGTGCAAAACAATTGGATTCTTGATATAGGTAACAAGGCTGTTTCCAAAGGCCTAATGATAAGATTTCCTCCTCCAACTGTAAAACTGGGCTCCTGGGGAAACTGACTGATAGAGATGTAATTAAATCATGTGGCATCCATTTGTGTGGCTCCAAGATGTTTGAACAAGAAGAAAAAAAACGCCCAATCATATAAAAAAGGCAGGTGTTGAAAACTATCTTAGAAGTAATCTAGAGATTTTCTTTTCTTTTTTTTCTTTCTTTGTTTTTATTTTTTTGTCATGTTTTAGAAATGATAGAATGGGAATGTCTCAGAAACCAGAGATAAGTAAAGGAAATCTCCACTTTCAAAAAAGAAAAGCAGAGAAGTCACTTAAACTTTCAAAACTAGATTTAAAAACAGAGATAGACTTAGCTACCTGAAAAAATTCATTTGGATAAGTAAATACAGGAATTTTTAACTTTGGGGAAATAATATAGCAAACATTACATGAATTAATAGGCCACATTAGCTATGATGCACTGAAGCATTATTTCATTTTTAAAGAAAAACTGAAGTTTATAGACATGGGATAGAAAAAGTAAAAATTACTTTTTTTGTAATCTACCTTGAACTGAGTAAAACATTTGTTTCAATCCTTTCTTAACAGTCCCATGGAAAAGATGTACACAATGGTGTAAAAATTAGTAGTGTGAATTGTTTTGTTTTGTTTTGCTTTTTATTTTGAAAAGAATACAACCAAACAAAACAAAACAGCGTAAAGTCAATCAGAACAAAGCAATGAACATGGAACATGACTTTGAAACAGTGTAAAAAAAAAAAAAAGCAATCGATAAGGCTACCATAAAGGCTCTTATTATCTGCAGTATACCTGCCCATACCATCAGGGATAAGTAAAATCAAACAAAATACAACAAACTAAAACAGTAAGTAGTGTGAATTGTTTGGAAAGAAGTTACACATTGGATATGAAGTGAAAAACTATTTTTTTGACTGCTTATTGCCTCAAATATTAAAGACATTAATTATTTAAAATTTTATTGAAATAGAGTAGGTGGCTGAAAATGGAGTTCTTACAATTAATTTAAAAGTATATATATAATTATTAAATAACTTCGTATTTCCCACTTCTTTATATTTTTCACATCGTAATTACTTCCACTTAGTAGGTTTTTATTAGGGAGGATCAAATGATGCTGAAATGTGTTTTGTTTTACATCAGCCTGAATTTCATGACTTCCCCTTGTTCTCCTTGTTAGATGTAGCAGAATGGATAACACTTGTTCTCTTTCTTAGATGTTGTATAATGGATAACATTTTTTTCCAACATCTTAAAATTTTTCCTCTGAAGATGGGACCACCTGGAGGACATTCTACTTTCTCTTTTTATAGGTGTTGAAAAGAATAAACCTTCATGACAATTTCTCTGTTTCTGTGAATGGTTTTTCTGTCCCTGTTGCTCTTTTTGCTTTGATATGTGGACATTCATCCTGAGTAGTACACTCGGAATGTAGAACCTTTGGTGCCTGAAAGAGTCTGAAAATTTCACTGGGCTAATGATAGTTCATGTAGACAAAGAGAAGTCATAAATATTGAGTGGAACTCCAAAAAGTTCCCCACTTGTCTTTCTGATAAGAGCCCACCTGTTCTGCATCAGGGAATGTGAGATGGGAGTTTAAATTGGAATGGAGTTGGAGAAGAGATTGAGTTACAGTAGGGATTTAGTTCACTTTAGGTTTGGATCTTAGGGTTGTGTCTCCTGTAGACATCCTGAGGCCATTAAATTTCACAGACTCTGTGCAACACATTGATTCATGTTTGTCCAACACTGGCTTCCCAGGATGAACTTTATATTATAAGTGCAAATCTCTTCTTAGGATTCCATTTTTCTATTTCTATCTCTGTTATTTGATTGCTCTTGTTTGCCAGCCTCCTAAGGTTGGATCTTCTCCAAGGAACTGTCTTCTGGTCATTTTGTTCCTACTGACTGACCCTCTGTTTTGATGCCCTTATCTCCTATCTCCTGCCATCTCCCAATGAGAGTCACTCCTAAACCCCTTTTCTAGTCCTGACCTTTTCTTTAACCTCCAAATTTATAGTTTGAATGATCTATGTAGTTTAACAAAGCATTCAACTCAACATTTCCCAAACTTGCTTTCTATTCCTGTACTCTCAATTCTCAGAAATAAAAAAGAAAGAAATCTTGCT
>RJWT010038470.1:0-12839 GCA_004365215.1 Cuniculus paca | reverse complement strand
TACTCAATGCTTCCCTTTCTGCTCCAAAATAGTAACTGAACTTTATCAAAATGGTTAAGTGATTGTTTTCACAACTATTAATGGTAAGATATATGGGATTCATAAATTAAGTTCTTCTCTGTAATAAAAACCACATTTTAACAATGTGATTCAAAACTAATAAAAATATTTAATATGGAAATGAACAAGATTTAATACAGTAAGTTTCAAAGATATTAAGAGGTTTTTTTAAAAAATGATTTTTCATAGGATTGCTCATAGAAACATGTAAAATATAAATCTAGAATACAAAATAAGGAAATTATATAATTTTATTATTATTAACTACCTGCTTTCTATTAGGCTTCTCAATTATAATTTACTAAGAATAAACAGAAGAAAATTTTAAAGTTAAAATGAGAATATGTTGTTAAAAATATCATATGCAAAGGTGATAAAAATGAAGATAATTAAACATAAATATGGGGCAGGCAGCCCAACCTCCACATGCATATGGGCCAATATTGGGACTCTCCCATGGGTAGCCAGCTGGAGCTGGGAAAATAAACAGACAATCCTGCCATCATAAGCCCAGGGGCAAACATCAGGGACCTATAGCCAGCATACACCAGGAGAACCAGCCAGTCACATCTTGAAGAAGCCACACTGCCTCCCCAGGAAACTACATAAGGAGAAGCCCAGTTACCTGACCCATTCCCCTACACCACATGGGTATGCATGTGTGGGGTTGGGAGGTGCCTTGGACCCCACAACTGGCTCATCTGGAGGAAACCAGGGGAATGTCAAGAACACAGTGCAAGAGGCAGTCACTGGTCTCCAACCCACACTGAACAAGCTTAGGAGATACAGACACAGAGGAAACGAGGTCAAACACCTGAAATTTCTGGGATGATGGTAACTGAAGTAAAGAAATTACTTCATGAGACTGTAAAACAAATCAGATCAGAAATAATATCTCAGGTAAAAGAAGAAATGACAAATATAATGAAAGGGTTGCTGAGCATATGTAAAGAAGACATAGATAAAAAGAGGAGCATAGGAAAATGAGAGAAACCTTGAATGAGCAATATAGGGAAAAATTGGAATGCATGAAACAGACTCAGAGACATCCAGGACATTAAAAACTCCACTGAAAGCTGGCATAACCAGTTGAAAGAAACTGAAGATAAACTCTCAGACCTTGAAGACAGGATTGCAGTTAGTGATCACAAAATGAAGGATCTCTTAAAAATAACAATAAACCAAGAAATAACAAATCAATGGATGCATGATGATGCAAAGAAAAATAATTAAGAGTGATAGGTGTCAGCAAAAAACCAAGGGTCAACATAAATGACATAAAAAGACTTCTTACAGAAGTAATAGCAGAAAACCTCCCAAGCATGGAAGAAAGACCTGACATACAGATAAGTGAGGCATGTAGCACTCCAGCTAGCCACAACCAAAATAAATCTACACCCAGACATATAATAATCAAGATCCCAGAAATTCAGCACAGGTTTAGTTTGTTCTATTTTGTTTAATTTTACTTATCTCTGATGGTATGGGCAGGTATATTGCAGATGACAAGAGGCATTATGGTAGCCTTATCGATTGCTTTTTACCCTGTTTAGAAGTCATGTACAATGTTCATGGCTTTGTTTTGATTGACTTTACTCTGTTTTATTTTGTTTGGTTGTATTTTTTTCAAAATTAAAAAAAAAAAAGAAATTCAGCACAGGAACAGAATATTAAAAGCTGTTAGAGAAAAGAAACAGATCACCCATAAAGGAAAACCTATCAGAATCACAGCAGACTCCTCAACACAAACCATCAAGTCAAGAAGAGCTTGGAGTGAAATATTTCAAATCCTGAAAGAAAACAACTTCTGAATCAGATTGATGTACCCTGAAAGGCTATCTTTTAAAATTAATGGAGAAACAAGATACTTCCAGGCCAAAGCACAACTGAAGGAATTCATGATCACCAAACCAATCCTACAAAAAATACTGAAGGACACTCTAGAGAGAGATAAAAATGACCACAGTTCCAGGAACAGTGGCGGAGGGAGATTGCTGTGAGGGTAGGCAATTGAACAGAGGGAGAAAGTAGGGTACCAATGGCAAGAAAATAGTAAGACAGAGACGAGCCAGTGCATCATGGCCGTAATCATCAATGTAAATGGCCTCAATTCACCAATAAAAAGAAACACAGGCAGAATGGATCAAGAAACAAGATCCATTGATATGCAGTATACGAGCAACATTTAACTTGAAAGAAAATTCATAGACTGAAATTCAAAGGAGAGAAAACAAAGGTCCATGTGACAGAGAACCATAAAAGAGCAGGAGTTGCCCATCAACCCTAGAATGGATAAGAAAGTTATGGTATTTTTATACAATGGAAAGCTGCTCAGCTATAAAGAAGGATAACCTTGAGGCTCTTGTAGGTAAATGGATGCAACTTGAGATCATGCTCATGGGTGAAATGGTTCGGACTCACATGAGTGAACATCATGCTGTCTCCCTTGTGCAAAAACTGAAGGAGTTAGTGGGATCCAAAATGTACAATAGATATTGCAAAAGCAAAAGAGGAGGAATCTCAATATTTTATTTGAAATTTCATATGAATTTAACTTGAATTTCTGCTCTTTGCAAGTATTGAAGCCAGATAACTTCTAGCTCTTTTGCAGTGAAGGCTCAAGCACTTCTAGATGGAGAATAAAATCTCCACACAAACCTACTCCCACATAAAACATGAGTCTCAGACTCTACAATGCTATATTCTAACTTAAAGGCAAAGCAAATGTGTTCTTAGGCTTACTCCTTTACAAAATTCAAAAGTGTTATGTACAACGTATAAACAAATAAATTAAGATTGAAAATATCTTCAAGAGAGAAAATATATGCAAGATTTTACAACAGATAAATATAACTATTTGAAGGAAAATATAACTTAAATTAAGAATACAAGTACCATGAATCTTAATTGTGTAAATAGAAGTTGGAAATAACTAAATATAATTTTAAAAGAACAATATGTTTGTGAACTTAGTCAATGCGCTTATAACATGGTAGTCTCTCATCTTTTGATATACATGCATTGGATTATATGTGTATGCATTATATATACTAAATTGATATATATATATTTGCTTATAAATGTGTGTTCCATATATATGTATATATATATGTAAATATATATATGAGATTAATAAAGCAGTCTTTAAACATCTACAATATTTTTTCAAATATAAGATAAAAGTATGGAAACTGAAGGAGAGTAAAATGCAGAATATACTACGTTTGTGAAGGGTTGATTATTTCAAACAGCAATAAAGTGGAGATCATAGAATAGAGGAGAAAAAAACTAAGAAAATATTGCATATGCATTTAACTAGTGTTTGTTTTTCTTGTCAAAAATGTATGAACCTCTAATACTGGATGCTATTATAATTGTTTAGACATTGAATTATACAAATGATTATAATTTTGTGTTTCTGATCAAACTTGTAAAGAATCAAAATGTATGTTGGATTTATGACTGTTAGGAAATCCCACCTATGACCTAGCGTAGTTCACATTACAGTTGTCTTTCTCCTGCTTTGTCTATGAAGTTTTAAGACTAATAAATTGTTGAGTGATTAATGAAAATAGTCAAGACTCAAATATGTCATGTGATTTTATATTTGTGCATTGTTTTCTTGTAGTCAAAAGGGCAGTTTACTACCTATTATTAATATATTTTCAGTTCTTACCAATTATTCATAGAAAGCAGGCTTTAACTTCAATATATTGGTGACTTTCCATATGTAAAACAAACCAGTTTTCCCATGCTTATTTGAAGTCCTAGAATGTAGTTCATCTTAGATTTTATGGATCTTTTTGAAAAATCTCTATCACTGTAATTTTTGATGTTTATTTGTCAAGATAAAAATGTGTAATTTTTTATCATATTTATTATTTTACAAAATGTAAAATAAGAAATTCCTTGAAATAACTTATAAGTTAGATTTTTTTTCTTTTCTTTTTTTTTCCTATACTACCCTGTGGGTTCTGGAGAGAAATACTCCCAGCGTATTTATATAGGGATTATGCTTTCATTTTTCGTGAATTTGTAAAACAGTACAAATTTGACCACTTTCATAATTTTGAGGAAATTTAAATTTTGGTATTGCTATGAAGAATCTAATCATGTAAAAACTATGTTAATAAAAATACTCATTCTTTTCTGATTTCTCAGAAGTAAATATTAAAGCAAAAATAAAAATATCGAAAGTTCTGCAGCCAATGGGAAATTGTGCATCTCCTTAACCACTGTGTGTGTGTGTGTGTGTGCGTGTGTGTGTGTGTGTGTGTGTGTGTTCAAAAGTGTGGATAGTAAAAGGGGACAAGAGAGTTTCCAGGGACATTAAGTGGGATCAAATTGGATTAATTACTCTACCAAAAGATGGTGATCTATAATTAACTTCTACAATGGTATGCTTTTGGTCTATATGATCTAAAGTTTAAAAAACAGACTTTTTGTTTGAGGAAAAAATAAATATGCATCATAGGAAAATTAGTAAGACCAATATACTTTTAAATAGACTAATTTGTGACTTTGCAATGTAGCAATTCCTCAGAAAAGGATTGAACTATATCAGACATATTGCTCCATAGACAATGGTAAAAGCGATAACTAAAATCAACATGAAAGTGCAAAAGGATAAGTCTAGTTCAAGGAAATATTTCTTCCTGAATAAGATACTGAGATTCATTCCTCAAGAGCTTCAGGATCCAAAAAACTATCACAGTAATTCTAAAGAATAATTAGCAGTGATCAGACTGAGATTTTTGTAACCCTTGAGGGTGGATAAGACATTCAGGCCAAGTCAGTACTGTAAATATAAGTCACTGGTGAAAAAATACAAAACAATTTAACCAGAAAGTTGTGAAAAATTACATCAGAACTTGGAACTACTGTAGCTCTATGTAAAAGCAATGGTTAAGAGTCCTGGCTTTGAAGTTAGAGTCTCAGGACTTTTCAATTTTGTATTATTACAAGGTCATTTACCTTTTTCACTCCACTTAATGTCAGAGCAATGAAAAATGAAATCACATTATCAGCTTAAAGTAAGATTTCACATATGGTAAATACTGAATGACTGTTACTTATACACTATACTTTATTTGACTGTAATGTATTACACTACTATTTTACATAAAAGAGTTTACACTATACTTTCTTAAACTGTGTAGGTTAACCCCTATTCAATTTCCAATGAAATTATAGTAATACAAGAAAGTGAGTCAAAGAGTGTTCATGCAACTTTTTCAGTTCACAAAGTCATGATTTGGACTCTGGGATTGATTCAACATTTTGGTTTGTTTAGATTTAAATACTTCCCTACCCTGCTGGTTATTTTGGGAAGTATAAAGGGAAAATAGAGACAGACAAGGACACATCCAGTTAATAAAATAATCATGTTTTAAAAAATAGAACAGGGTCCTGTAACCATACTTTCACACTGCAAAATATTCTGGAGTGCTGTATTTTTGTCTTTTTAGATCTAACTAATAATTTTATTTCCTTTTCTGTGGAGATCATCACAAGATTTTTTTGTTGTTGTTGGCTATTTGGCTAAGAGTAACTGACAAAACACTGACATCATCATGAAATTATTTGTGACTGCAGCTGCAGATTAACACAAATGTTGTTTCTTCAAGGGCATACTTTTGAAAATCTAGTGGCAGGAATTAAGAACTAAGAATGCTATATGATCTATATAAAGAAGTACAAAAGATGACTCTAAACTCTTGATAATAAAATTAGAATTGACATTTAAGTTCAGATAAGAATTTTATCCTATAAGATTTCAGAAGTGATTAAACAGAATTGAAGATTTTCATCCCATTGATTATACTTAGATCATATTATACTAACAGGAATAACAATGAAAATTTTCACTAACGTTTCTTATGCATTCCTTATATTGAAAAACAATCTTTTGGAATCTTCAAGGAAACACAATTTTCCAGCAGTGAATGAATAAAAATGGTTTAACTAGTATTTGTTTTCATCAAACAATAATGAATGAACAGATTCAAGAATTTTATATAACATAATCTAAGTTTCCTCTCTTGAAATTTGAGTTATTTTTATTGTACAACCTTGAAAACATTAACACCATGTAAAGCTTATGTTCAAGGAAACTTTATGAATGCAGTGGACACAATTCAAATATTAAAAGTAAATATAATTTTCATGGTTGTTGACATGTTTTGTTGTTAGTTTTCATTTGTTGGGATTTTTTCCAAATTTATGTCTGTTGGACTAAACACATAGTAACACAGAAGTGAACATATTTTAAAGAAGAAATTATATAGTTACCTTATTTTATTTTTCTTTTGATAAATAAATCATCTATCCATACATTTACATTTTGTTTGTAGAAACAGGCCATAATTGATTAAAATAGAAATGTACACCACATGATTCATTATATTGCTGAGAAACACTAAATATTTATTTAACAAAATTTGTTCTATTGTTTAACAGAAAAAGATAAAAAGTTAAAAGAATGTTAAAGAGAATAAGGCCCAAAAACCTAAAAAGTGAAAAAATATTCAGATACACAAAATAGGATGGTATATGCTTAAACCACAACATTCTTGCAAAGGTATGTTACACATTAGTAAACAATTATAGGAAAATAAAATTTAAAACCTCATCATTATGAAAGAGATTTTAAAGATATTTAAAACAGATTTTAAAGAGATTTATACCCCTTCCCAAAAATAAAATAATTTAAATGAGGAAACTAACTTTGTAAGTATATATGTGAATTACATAATTTGTGGACTTTATAAAACTTTATAAAAAGAGTTATTATTGTTGTCATTTATTTTTAATTATCTTTTTTAAATTAATTAAGTTCATTGGTAGATTTTAGGTGTACAAAATTATCACATTCATTGTGGGAAATTTGTACTTGTATATGATGTATCTTCATTCTTTTTTTCCCCATCCCCCTGTCCTCCCTTCAATACATTTTTCCTTCCCTATTTACAAAAGCTTTGTGACTTTATCAAAATTTAGGTGAGGTTAGGAAACAGTGAATAGAAATTTGAATGTTCCTCTCCAACTGTTAGGGAACAAGGCCTGAACTTGTGATGTGTTTGTGTGTTCATTTTATAGTTTCTTATTACATTATCAGAATTACCAACAAAAAGCAGATTATCCATAGATTGATGATGATAATACACATTAAATTAAGAATTATGATGATTATTTTCTATAAACAAAGGTATCATCTGCATATATATATATATATATATATATATATATCATAGATAGGCTACCCATTCAATGACAACTAATATAAGCAATTTATTTAAAATAAAGAGTGAAAAGAATTGGGAAAAAATTATAGTTAACTGTCCTTCAGACAAAGAACATTTATCTTAATCACATAAAGGATTGAAAAAAATCAAAGATCAAGTCCTAAAACGGGCATCTGAGATAAATACACATGTCTCTGATGAAGAAATACAAATGGCAAATAAATATATGAAAAAATGTCTGACATCCTTGGTCATCCAAGAAATGCAACACAACACCAGGATTCTATCTCACTCCAGAAAGAATGGCTATCATCAAGAAATCAACCAATAACAAATGCTGGAGGGACCCTGGGGAAAAAGAAACCCTCCTCCACTGTTGGTGACAATGTAGACTGGTACAACCAATATGGAAATCAGTATGGTGATTCCTCAAAAATCTATGATTAGAGGTCCCTTTGGACCCAGTTATTCCCATTCTGGGGATCTTCCCTGGAGAATTAAAAACATCATACCACAGTAATATATGTGCATCCATGTTTATAGCAGCACAGTTTGTAATAGCTAAATCTTGGAAACAATCCAAATGCCCATCAACGAAGGAATGTATTAAAAAGATGTGGTATTTCTACATAATGGAGTACTACTCAGCTATGAAGACACACTTGAGGCTTTAATCGATAAATGGATGCAGCTAGAGACCATACTCAGGTGAAATAAATCAGACTTTCATGTGTAAGCATGACCTTGTCTCCCTAGTGTAAAAAACTAAAAGAGCAAATAAGATTAAAAAAATCTATAATAGATATTTAGAAAGGAAAGAAATTGCTCACAAGAAAACAACTGGGATAAGAAAAAAGAGAAATGAAGGAAAAGAAAAGATATATACAAGATAGCTAACATAATTACATTACTGATCTCTTTTAGTTCATTGAAGGGATTGGTTAATGCTTATATTGGTTGATTGATTTTGCATACCTATATCTTGTAATCTGAGCAACTACTGTGAAGACAATACACAATATATTAACCACTGTTAATTTATTATCCTGTTTTGAAACTCCATATGTTGCTTTCATTTTTCTTTATTTTCCTTCTTTAAAATAAAAAATAATAAAATAAAATAAAGGTGAAACAATTGTACAAATGGGATTTATTATAAGAGTATAATAAAGCAAAGAATATTTAAACATTGTTTTTGAAAGCTAAGCCATCAGAATTGTATGATGTTTCTGGAGCATATCTTACATTGAGATCATAAAAATTATAATTCCCTTCATATTTGATATCAAAAAGAGATAATCAAAGAATTCTTTTATCTCTGTAAAATAACTATGATGCTCCACTTTGCAACATGCTGTGTTTGTCAAATTCAGTTATAAAACCAGTGAATTTGTCACTAACAGATCTATCTTACTTATTATAATATCTGTTATTTTCATTTTAAAAAACACATGGTGAACTTCACAAGTGAACCTGTATTTTTAGGCCATTTTAAACATGAATCTCCTAAAATAGTCCTCTCATGGGAGCAATTAGGTCACATGGCCTTTATGCATATATATAAATTGCTTCAAACATATGTCTTCTTTGTAATTTAGAGCAGAGTAGACTGTAGAAAAACATTTTATATAGTGTATCATGCCCTTTAATTAACAGAAGATACTAAAAACTATCATGTCACAGACATGAAAAAGATTACTAATTTAATTGAATTGAGACTCAAACCACTTTTAATTGAGCCATACATTAATCATATACTGTCAACATTCACACTTATTTATTCTTTTCACATGAACCAAGTCTTCCTGGTATGATTAAGGAAAAATTAAAACAGGCATCTGGTTTATTTTTAATAGGAAAAGAACATAAAACAAATGTGCTTTACATATCTGTATAAATTCGTTGTTTTTGTTATTTGCTAGAACTCACATATAAACACTTTTGATTTCCTTTAATCATGTTTCTATATTCTCCTGCCAAAAAAACTGATATTTATTTCATAGTCTTTGCCATATGAACAACTTCTGAAAAAGTAACTTTAAAACCATTCAAAATGTGTTATTTAAAAAGTTCCCAATGAAGTTTTCTGCAAAACAGAGAAAATCACAAATAGAAAACCCTAAAATGGATATGACTTATTTTTTTCAAATTGTATAAAAAACCATAACAAATTGGAGTACTGCTTAATAGAACAAACACTGTAAATAAAAGAGTAACATACCAGAAACTGAATACAGATTGGAAACATCTCTTTAGGGATTTCAGTTGCCCATGTTTTTCAATCTACTAATTTTAAAAAATGAGTATTTTAATGTTGCCACACCTGAGTGGTTTTGCTCCCTTAAAATTCATATGTTGAAACTTAATCCCCAATACAATAGTACTTAAAGATGATGATTTGGTCATCTCATTAGGTCATTAGGTTTAAGGATTAGTGGGATTAGTGGCCTCTTGTAAGAGACACACTGAGTTCTTTTTACCTTTTCTGTATTGGAAGATCTAGAAAGTGATTGATCCAGAAAGTTATTTTTCTCAGACATCAAATCATTTATTACTATGATCTTGAAAAGTATACTATCTGGAACTGAGAGAAATGAATTTGGTTTTTTTTTTATTATCTACATACATTGTGTTATTTTGTTATACTAGTTTGAGCAGAGTAAGACAGAAATTACTAGTGAAAATGGAATTACAGTCCTAAAAATGTTCTAAAAATATGAAATTGACTTTGTAATTGAGCAAATATTAGACGTGGTAGATATCTAACAAGCACATTGGAGAAGAGATATTTTTTAATGAACAGACTGTTAAGAGTGAATTGTAATTCAAAATCTGAAGGAAAAGAAAACTGGATAAAACCTTCATCCTCAGCTGGGCGTGGGGACTCACACCTGTATTCCCAGCACTTGGGAGGCAGAGACAGGAGGTTCGTTGTGAGTTCGAGACCAGCCTGGGCTACAAAGTGAGCTCAAGGCCAGCCTGAATGGTATAGTGAGACCCTGTCTTAAAAAGACAAGGGCCAGGGATCTAGCTCAGCAGTCTAGGCGCCTGCCTGGCAAGTGAAAGGTCATGAGTTCAATCCCCAGTGCTGCAAAAAAATAAAAACACACAAACCTTCATCCTCTTAGATAATAACAGACAAATCCTGACCAGAACACTATTAAGACCATGAATGGAAAAGTCCAATGTGATCTGGTTTCAGATGGAAATGAGGAACATAAGAAAGAAAGAAAATTCCTGATACAAAATGGAAAATAGTTCACTTGTGTTTGTTTTGTGGTGTTTTGCTGCACTTAAATCTCAGGAGTAATGAAAATAGATATTTGGGTGAGGAAATTTCTAAGTAAAGGGTGTGATCTTGCTTCTGCTGAAAGCTTATAAGAAAAGTGGAACCCTTTGAATTGTTACATAAAAAGCTTACAAATTAAATACTTTAAAAACCTCAGTCAATACTGTAAAAAAGTGAGAAAACATGATTAGAAGAATCATTAGGATAAGAATTTTTTCAAGGATATTCGTCAGTGATCTTAATTTAAGCCAGAAACTATTGTTGAAAACTTTGGAAGAACAATTCTCAGGGAAATCCAGAATTGGACAGGATTGACCCTCTTATTACACAAGCCCAGGGTGGCTGAAACCTGTGGGCAGAACAATTTCAAAGGAGATAGAATGTGCCAAATCCTGTGGGATCGGCTCGGTGCGCGCTGGCTAACAATGCATCACAACGTGGGCTGTGTTTCTCATCATGTGATGCCGCTCTACCAGATTGCAGAACGCGTAGCTCTAATGGGCCTTAGTGCGGCTCTGATGGTGTGGTACAGGCTGTACCCAGCAGATGTCTGTGAACACATACACTTCTACCTAGATTTCAAAGCCTAGGTCCACCAGGCAAAGCTGTGGACTCAGGATCCCAGTCCTGGAGAACTTGAGGGTCCAGGCACCTGTCTCAGTGGGAAAACGTAAAATTTCAGTGGCAGAGCTGCCAAAACTGCTGGGGGCTTAAAATATTCTTGATGAACCTTTAAGGACAAGACTGCTGCTGTAGTATTTCCAGGAGAAAGGAGTTCTGGAGGACTGGCAATCAGTTGAAAAGAGATTATTCTTGAAACTTGATATCTAATGCCAGCACTCTGGGAGGCTCAGATTGGAGGATTATAAACTTGAACTCATCCTGGGTAATATAGTAAGTTAGCAAGACTGGAAGGAGAGAGAGAGAGACAGACAGACAGACAGATAGACAGAGAGACAGAGGGAGGCAGAGACAGAGACAGATAGAGACAGGGACAGAGACTAAGAGGGAAGGAGGGAGAAAAAGGAAGAGTCCAAGGATATTGCTTAGTGTGTAGGCTCAGTATCATGAAAACTATCCAACTCAATTTGCTTCACTGGGCTTTGTACTTGAATGGGACCTGTCTTGCCTCTCTTCTTTTGTATTTCTGCTTTTTGAAATGGAAATGGCAAACCCATACCTGTACCAAAATTGCATCTTGGAAATACATAATGGGATTCTCCAGGCTCACAAGTAGAGAAGAATTTATCTCAAACTACTTTGACTCTTACCCCAGTCTAGTTTAGATGATGTTAAGGCCATCAGACTCATGTACATCCTTAGCCCTTTTTTATTTTATCCTGGGCTCAGTCTTGTGAACCGCTTATATCAGCCTCCCAGGGTGGTGGAATTACAGGTCTGTGCCACGAGGCCTGGGTTAGATCTGTTTCCAAGGTTCTCATTGTATAATATCTCATGTACTCTGCAGTCTCAGTTAACCACACATCTATGACATGATATGTAACGCTGGATGTGTGATACTGCGATCACCTTTTATTTCCATAACATTCAGGAATTTTTTCATTTCCAGTTGTTAATTAATATTTAGTTGATGGTTAGGTTTTAAGAAAGTTGAAACAGATGTCTCTTCCAGAAGGCCTCTTGTAAACAATAACAAGGCAAGAGCCTAAAATTTTGCAGTGGGTATTTAACTTCATTTCTGCTTAAAACAATAGTTCTTGGGAATATAGTTTGCTGCTCAGGACATTTCATGTGAGTCTAAGTTGACATCAGGGTTCTGCAAATAGTAACACTCTCCTATTTTAATTTTGGATCGTTCCAAAGTGATAATAGGATAATGGACCCAAAAATGATAAATTCTTATTGTGTATAAGAATATACACAACTATAGTTGCTTAATGGTTCAATTTTTATGCTAAATGTCATGTCTTTCTATCAGTTTGTAATAGAGTCAATTCAGTACTGCATATATGAACTTCACATCTTAATTTTATGTCTTCAAAATAAATGTTACAACCCCTTAATAGATAGAAATAAGCATTTCTTACTCTGTTGCTTCATGGAAAATTTCCCTGAAAAGAGTCTCTATCATAAATTCAGTCCTTAATTAGAAGAGCATCAGTCTCTTTTATATGTTTTGATGGATTTATAGCTCCCACTGTGGAAATGAACCAAACCATGCAAAACTAATATTCCTAGCAGGAATAAGCCTGCAGAATAGGACAAATGAAAGGCATTTAAGTAAT
>RJWT010038469.1:0-12833 GCA_004365215.1 Cuniculus paca | reverse complement strand
ACCTGCCCATACCATCAGGGATAAGTAAAATCAAACAAAATACAACAAACTAAAACAGTAGAGACAAAACACAACATAACAAAACAAAACAAACAAAGCAAAACAATGTAAGCAATACCAAATTTCAAGATATTAGCAAAACAGCATTGGCTACCATAATATTTGTTATCTTCAGAATAGTTGCCTACACCTTCAGACATATTACAATCAAACCATACAGAATAGAGTAAAATCAATCAAAACAAACAGTGAAAGCCATACAGGGTTTCTAAACAAGATAAGTAGACATCCTCGATGGTTGCAATTATGTATTTTGTTATCTTTAAAATAACTGTCCATGCCATCGAGTATAATAAAATCAAACAAATCAGAATAAAATGAAACTAATCAGAACAATGAATACAATCTGAAGTTCAAATCATGATAATAGATTAATAGTGGTCATTTCTTTCCCTTTTTAGATAATTCCTCCCCTTTGACTTTCCCAATATGTATTGTGCATTTTGGATCCCACTAACACCTTTAGTTTGTTATGCTATGGAGACAACACAAAATTCACCCTTGTGACTCTGGTCCATTACATCCATGAGCACTGTTAACAGTTGCCTCTATCTACCTACAAGAGCCTTGAGGTTATCTTCCTTTATAGCTGAGTAGGTTTCCATCCCATGAAATCCCTGTCTTTCTTATCCATTCTGCAATTAATGGTCAGGCTACCCCTATTTTTTTTTTCTGGCTCCCTGTCACATAGGGCATTGTTCTCTCTCCTTTTGACTTTCAGACTATGAATTTTCTTTTTAGCTAAATGTGTTTCTTGCATAGAGCATATTGATGGATCCTGTCTCCTGATCCACTATGCCTCTGTTTCTTTACATAATACATCTTGACTCTTCTTTTTTCCCCAGTACCCTATCCTCACTTTAACCTCATTCTCTCCTTATTTACCAAAGTTTTATTTCCACTTTTCCTTGTATTCTTTTTTGTTCTTTCCCTTCCTTCCTCCCTCCCACCTCCCTTGTTCCCCTTCTCATTTGAAGACTTTCTTCTTACTTCACAATATCTGTTATACATTTTGGTCCTTGTTTTTCACACCAGAGAAACAATACAATATTTAAACATGTGTCTCTAATTTATTTTATTTAAGAGTATGGTCTCCAGGTGCATCCATTTACCTAGAAATGTCTCAAATTTATCCTTCTTTTATGGCAGACTAGTACTCTATTGTATAAAAAACCCCACATCTTCTTTATCCATTCATCCATTGATGGATAATCTGGGTTGTTTCCAAGATTTAGCTCTTACAAATTGTGGTGCAATAAACATGGGTGTACATATAATGCTGTAGTATAATACTTTAAATTCTTTCAGGAAGATACCAAGAAGGGGAATAGATGGGTCAAGTGGAACCTCTAGTTTTAGTTTTTTCAGAAATCTCTATACTGATTTTTCACAGTGGTTATATCAGTCTATACTCCACCAAAAGTGGAAAACGGTTTCTTTTTTCTCCACAGGCCCTCAGCATTAGTTATTGATTGATTTCTTGTTTTCCTTTTTTTTTGAAACAGGGTCTTACTCTGTAGTCCAGGGTGGCTGTGAACTTACTACATAGCTGTGAGTGGCTTCAAACTTGTGGTGATCCTCCTGCCCCAGCCTTCTGAGTGCTGGGTTTACAGGCATGGTGGTACCATGCCTGGCTTTTGTATCTTTTTCTTTCTTTTTTCTTTTTTTTCTTTTTGAGACAGGTCCTTGCTATATAGTTCATGCTGTCCTTGAACTCGATATGTAGCCCAGGCTGGCCTCAAACTCACAGTGATCCTTCTACCTGGGCCTCCAAAGTGCTGGGATTGAAGGCGTACCACCACCACACCTAGCATGATTGATTTTTTATTTTTTATTTATTTTTATTTTAAAGAGAATAAAACAAAACAAAACAAAATGAAACAAAACAGAACAGAGTTCAACATAACAAAGCATTTCAGAACAGAACACTGCAAGCAATACAGGTTGGTTGATTTTTTAAAATGATTTTAATTTATGTATGTTTTATTTTAAATTAAAAAATAAAAACGATACAGAATTTCAAAACAAAATAATAGATTAACAATGGTTAATATGTTGTGCATTGTTATCTTCAAGATATAGGCATGAAAAAATGATCAAACAATGAAAGCACAAACCATTTTTTCATGAACTAATAGGGATTAGTAGTATAATTACATATATATATATGAAAGAAATATATATATATAAATCTTTATCCTTATTTCTTACCTTTCCCCTATTCCAGTTGTTCTTTCCTTTTGAGAGGTTTCTTCCCCTTTCACTTTTACAATACCTACTATACATTTTGAACCATTTACTTTTTCAGTTTTTTACACTAGGAAGACAATATGATGTTTACATGTGTGATGTTACACATACTTATTAGTATGGTCTCCAGTTACATTCATTTACCTATAAAAGCCTTGAGTTTATCCTTCTTTATAGTTGAGTAGTACTTCATTATATAAAAATACCACACCTTTTTTATCCATTCTGCAGTTAATGGGCATTTGGGTTGTTTTCCAGATTCAGCTATTACAAATTGTGCTGCTATACACATGGGTGCACATGTATCGCTGTAGTATGATGTTTTCAGTTCTTCTGGGAAAATACCCAGAATGGGAATAGCTGGATAGAATGGAACCTTCAAACCTAGTTTTTTGAGGAATTTCCACACTGATTTCCACAGTGGTTGTACCACTCTACATCCCACCAACAGCGGAGAAGGATACTTTTTCCTCATAACCCTGCCAGCATTTGTGATTGGTTGATTTCTAGATGATAACCATTCTTTCTGGAGTGAAATGGAATCACAGTGTTGTTTTAATTTACACTTCTTGAATGACAGTGATGTTCAACATTTTTTCATATATTTATTTGCCATTGGTATTTCTTCATCTGAGAAGTGCATGTTCATCTCAGATGTCCATTTTTGAATTGGATCTTTGAATTTGGGGGGCCTGGTGTTTTTCAATTCCTTATATGTTCTAGATAGAAGTCCTTTGTCTGAGGGACAGTTGGCTAAAAATTTTCCCACCCTGTGGGTTTTCTTTTCACTCTGTTGGTGACTTCTTTTGATGTACAAATCTTTTTAATAAGATGAGACCTCAGTTGTTGATACTTTGAAGTACTTCCTGTGCAGTTTGAGTTTTGTTTATGAACTCTTTGCTGAACCCCATGTCTTGTAGATTTCTCCCTATCTTGCCTTCCACTACATTTAGTGTTTCTGTTTTAATATTTAGATCTTTGATCCATTTTGACTTTAGTGCATGGTGATAGACATGAGTCTATTTTTAGTCTTTACCATGTGGAAAGCCAGTTGTTTTCTGCACCATTTATTAAAGAGGCTATCTTTCTTCCAGTGAACATATTTGGCCCCTTTGTCAAAGATAAAGTGGTTGAGTGTCTTTGTCACTGTGCCTACATCTTCTAACTATTCCATTGATTCTCAGGTCTGTTTTTCACCAGTCCCATGCTCATTTTATCACAGTATCTTTGTAGTATAATTTCAAGTCAGGGATTGTGATGCCTCCTGCCTTGCCTGTTACCCAGAATTGCCTTTGCTATTCTAGATCTCTTCTGTTTCCAAATGAATTTTAAGGATGTTTTCTCTAGATCTGTGAGGTATGCTAGTCGTATTTTGATCGGGGTTGCATTAAATCTGTGTAAAGGTTTTGAAAGTATGGCCATGTTCACTATGTTGGTTCTTCCTATCCATGAGAAAAGGATATCTTTCAATTTTCTAATATCCTCTTCAATCTCCATTTTCAGAGTACTGTAATTTTCAATATATAGATATTTAACTTCCTTTGTTAGATTGATTCCAAAGTGCTTCATTTTTTTGGATGCTGTGGTGGATTGATAACTGGTTGTCGACTTGTAATATCAGCTAAACTGAATGGGCTTCGTGCTGTGTGAGTGGCCCACCTGAGGACTGTTGCCAAGATAAAAAGGAGAACTGGAGAGGAAGAGGTAGTGTTGTTGGTTCCATGTGGTGTTGTTGGTTCTCATGTTGCCATTTGCTCTCCTGGAGGAGCTTGTTGGACTTCTTTCCTGATATGAAGTTGGCTGTTCTCATTGTCAGAGGAGCTCAGGACCTTGTTGTAGCTGAGAAAGGTTGCGGTTTATTTTGGGGACGCTCTGGTCCTTATGTTGAGCATTGCTTCCTGGCTCCAGAGGAAGATGGTGTGCTGTTCAGTCACTAGGGGTAGCTTGTCACACTGGCTTCCTGATATGAACTTGGCTGTTCTCATCATTGGAGGAGCTTGGGACCTCATCATTGCTGAGGATGACTGTGGTATTTTTCAGGGGAGCTCGGTTCTTACTTTGATCATTGCTTTCTGACTCCAGTGCAGAACACTTAGCCTACTGGCACAGATCCTTCATCCCACTGGCACAGACTTTCTATCTTCCACCACTGACCTTTGGACCTTCCCAGTGCAGATCGATGAAATAGACTGGCACAAGTCATTGTTGTGGGCTCTAGGTCTCCAGACGGACTTGTCGGGGGGATTGTCACGGGTACTAGTTCTTCAGCTGGACTCATGTAGAACATTGCTGTGGGATCAAGGCCCTCAGCTGGATTTTTTGGGTCTTAGTGTGTGGATAGATTTCCTGAATTTCTTGTGTTTAACAATTTGGGTGACTGTTATAAAATAATTCTGTAAATTGTGTGTCCTGTATGTAATTGTTTCCCTTGAAAACCCTTACTACAACCGATGCTATTGTAAAAGTTGTTTCCCTAATTTTTCTCTCAGTGAGTTTGTTGTTTGTGTACAGGAATGTATTGACTTTGGAGTGCTGACTTTGTATCCAGCTATGCTGCTGAATTTGCTTCTTAATTCTAGTAGTCTTTTGGTGGAGTTTTTGGGATCTTCTATGTAGAGTATCATGTCATCTGCAAATAATGACAATTTAACTTCATTTTTTCCTATTCTTATTCCTTTTATTTCTCTCTTGTCTGATTGCTCTGGCTAATGTTTCTAGAACTATATTGAATAGGAGTGGCATAGTGGCCATCCTGGGCTTGTTCCTGATTTTAGAGTGAAAGCTTTCAGTTTTTGTCCATTTAATATGATATTGGCTGTTGGTTTATCAAATATTACTTTTATCAGATTGAGGTATAGACCATCTATTCTGATTTTTTCTAGTTTTTTTTTTATCATGAATGAGTGTTGGACTTTATCAAATGCTTTTTCTGTATCTATTGAGATGATCCTGTGACTTTTGTCTTTGGCTCTGTTGCTATGGTGTATTACACTTATTGATTTGTATATGTTGAACCATCTCTGCATTCGTGGAATGAATCCCACTTGGTGATGGTGTATAATCTTCTTGATGATTTGTATATTCTGTTTGCTAGTGTTTTATTGAGAATTCTTGCATCTATGTTCATTAGAGAGATTGGCCTGTAGTTCTCTTTTTTGGTTGAGTCTTTCTTTGGTATCAGAGTAATGTTTGCCTCCAAGAATGAGTTAGGGAGAATTGCTTCCCTTTCAATTTCCGTAAAGTTTGAGGAGTGTTGGCATTAAATCTTCTCTAAATGTCTTGTAAAATTCACCTGTGAATCCATCAGGACTTGGGCTTTTTTTGTTGGTTAACTACATTTTCAATTTCATTAACTGATATTGGGTTATTCAAAATTTTTATATCTTCTTGATTCAGCTTTGGTAATGCATACATTTCTTGATATCTGTTCATTTCTTCTGTGTTTTATGACTATGTGAATAAAGATTTTCTTTCTTTCTTTCTTCCTTTCTTTCTTTCTTTCTTTTTTTTTTTTGCTGCACCAGGGATTGAACTCATGACCTCGTGCTTGCCAGGCAGACACTTAGGCCACTGAGCTAGATCCCCAGCAAGATTTTCAAAGTAGGTATTGATGATCTTCTGAATTTCCACAGGATCTGTAGTGATTTTACTCTTTTCATTCCTCATTGCATGAATTTGAGGTTTTTCCTTCTTTTTCTTGATTAGGTTGGCTAGGGGTTTATCAATTTTGTTTATTCTTTCCAAGAACCAACTCTTCAATTCATTAATTCTTTGTATTGCTTTCTTAGTCTCAATTGCATTAATTTCTGCTCTGATCTTTATAATTTCCTCCCTTCTATGAGCTTCAGTCTTGACCTGCTCTTCTTTTTCTAGAAGCTTGAAGTGCAGTATTATATCATTTGTGCTTGTTCTGTTTTCCTGATGTGAGAATTCACTGTTATACATTTCCCTCTTAGGACAGCTTTCATTGTGCCCCACGGGTTCTGGTATCTTGCATTTGCATTTGCATTTGATTATAGGTATTGTTTAATTTCTTCTTTAATTTCATTGTGACGCATTGGTTGTTTGGCAGGGTGTTACTTAATTTCTATGTGTTTGTAGGGTTTTTGTGATTTCTTTCACCATTAGTTTCCAATTTTGTTGCACTATGGTCAGATAATGTAAATGGGATAACTTCAATTCCTTTGAAGTTGCTTAAACGTATTCTATGGGCTAGTATATGGTCTATTTTAGAGAACATCCTGTGTGCAATTGAGAAGAATGTGTATTCTGCTGTTGTTGGGTTGAACACTCTGTAAATGTCTATTAAGTCCATTTGTCCACATGTTTGATTCAGTTCTGTTATTTCTTTGTGACTTTTTGTCTAGTTGATTTCTTTTTCTGACAATGGTCTATTACGGTCCCCCATTATAATTGTGTTTTTGCTTATTTGATTTTTCATGTCTATTAATATTTGTCTAATATTGTTGAGTGCTCCCTTATTTGGTATACATATTGTTGTCTCTTCCTCTTGAATTTTTCCCTAACAGTTATGTAGTGACCTTGTTTATCTCTTTTGATCATTATTGGCTTGAAGTTCACATTGTGTGCAAACAGAATAGCTAGCCCTGCTTTTCTCTGGGTTCCTGTTGCATGGAGAATTGTTTTCCATCCTTTGACTTTCAGTCTATGAGTTTCTTTTTGAGTTAAATGTGTTTCTTGTATACAGTATATTGTTGGATCTTCTTTCTTGATCCATTTTGCCAGTCTGTTTCTTTTAATTGGTGAATTAAGGCCGTTTACATTGAGGGTTATAACTGGTATGCGTTGGCTTACCTTTGTCATGCTATTTTCCTATTGTTGGGTCCCTGCTTTTCCCCTCTGTTTAATTGCTTGCCCTATCTAGTGATTTCTTTCTATTGTAGTTCTGGGAATTGTGGTCATTTTTGTCTCTATCTAGAATATCTTTCAGTATTCTTTGTAGGTTTGGTGGTGGACATGAATTTCTTCAGTTATTCTTTGTCATGGACCATTACCTGCTGATCATTACCTGCTGTTCTTTGTCTAATTTCTCCATTAATTTTGAAAGATAGTTTTGCAGGGTACACTAATCTGGGTTGGAAATTGTTTTCTTTCAGGGCTTGAAATGCTTCACTCCAAGCTTTTTTTGACTTGAGGGCTTGTGTTGAGAAGTTGGTTGTGATTCTACTGGACTTTCCTTTATGGGTGATCTGTTTCTTTTCTCTAACAGCTTTTCATATTCTGTTTCTGTGCTGAATTTCTGGGATCTTGATTATTATATGTCTGAATGTAGATTTATTTTGGTTATGGCTAGTTGAAGTACTATATGTCTTACTTATCTATATGTCAGATTCTGTTTCTATGCTTGGGAAATTTTCTGCTATTACCTCTGCAAATAGTTTTATTTTAAATGTCATTCATGTTGACTCCTGTTTTTTCATTGATGCCTATCAGTCTTATATTGTTTCTTTTTGCATTATCTTGGAGCTGTTGAGTTGTTATTTCATGGGCCCTTTTTTTAAATAATTATTTTATTTATTTTAAAGAAAATTAAACCAAGCAAAATAAAACAGAATAAAGTCAATAAAAACAAAACAGTGTAAGTGATACAGGATTTCAAAACAAGATAATAGGAAATCAACAATGGCTACCATAATACCTTTTGTTGTCTTCAAAATTGCTGCCCATACCATCAGACACAGTGAAATAAAAACAAAACAAAACAAAAAAACCAGAACAGAATAGAACCAATAAAAACAAAAGAATGAATGCAGTACAGAACTTCAAAACAAGATAATAGTAAATCCAGGATAGCTACCATAATATATCTTGTTATCTTTGAAATATCTGCCCATGCTATCAGATATAGTAAAATCAAAGAAGACAAAACAGAATGAAACCCAACCCAACAAAACAATGAAAACAATACAGTATTTCAAAACAAGATCATAGGGAATTAACAATGGCTACCCCCTTCAGAAGGAGATCCCCCATGGATGCTACACTACATATTGTTATCCTTTAAATAGATGATCAGATTACCAGCTTTAGGCCTGCAAAATCAATGAAATACTAAACAGTACACTTTATTTGTACTGTTGTATTTTACTTCAATAGCTATCATTTCAGCCTGTGTTTCTCTGAATCAGCAGGTAGTTCACAGTGGGGAGGGGTGGCAGACCTTGGCTCTACTTGTCTCCCAGCCTATGCACTTGGAGGGGCTGATGTCTGGTTGCCCTGCCCACAGCCTGTACATGGCACCAACTCGCAGGAAATGACTGACTTCTTGTTCTCTTCCCTGTGGCCTGCAAATGGCATTAACTAACAGGAACAGGCTGGCATCTGGTTGTCCTATCCATGGCCTTTGTATGGTGCTGACTCACAGGAAGTGGCTGGCTTCTTTTTCTCCTCCTCATGGCCTGCAAATTGCACTGACTGCTCCCTTGTTATTTTTAAGAGATCTTTTCTTTAGCGATCACTAACTGTAATCCTGTCTTCAAGGTATGAAAGTCTCTTCAGTTTCATTCAAGTAGTTTTGCCAGCTTTCAATGGAATTTTTAATTTCCTGGATATCTCTTTGACTGTTTCATGCATTCTATTTGTTTCCTGTATTGTTCATTCAAGGTTTCTATAATTTTCCTATGCTCCTGTATTTTTTTTTAATCTATGCCTTCTCTAGCTGTGCTAAGCAGTTCCTTCATTAAGGTTGTCATTTCTTTTTTTTTTACCTGAGAAATTATTTCTGCTGTGATTTCCTTTATAGCTTTGCAGATGTGTTTCTTTACTTTACTTGCTATCTTTTCAGAAATTTCAGATGTGTTTTCCAATTTATTCTATGTCAATGTTATCTGTATTTGTTCTTGATGGGCTGGAAGTCTGAGATTGCATTTTGATTTTTTGTCTGGTCATTTTTACCTCTTGGTTCATATTTTAGTCTTTTCAATCTCTCTAGTCTTACCTGTACATTGTGTGCATCTTAGTCAGGGTTCTACTGTGTGTCCTGCATTACTCCCATTTCTGGATCCCACAGTGTAGGGTAGGGACCAGTCACTTGAATTCCTCCTGCAGGGCCAGTTGGGTGAGTCTTGGATTTTTACCAGGCTAACTAGCCTAGGAGTATTGATGTGAACCAATCCTTCATTCATATTGTTTTGCTGCTTCAGACTTTTACAGGCTGTTTCCAAGATTTGGACATTGCAAACTGTGCCACCATAAACTTGGGTGTGCATATGATGTTGTGGTATGATGCTTTTAGTTCTTTCAGGAAGATGTCCAAGAAAGGGAATAGCTAAGTCAAATGGAACCTCTAGCTTTCATTTTTTGAGGAATCTCCACACTGCTTTCCACAGTGGTTACAGCAGTCTATACTCTCATTGACAATAGAAAAGGATTCCTTTTTCCCCACAGCCTCTTTAGCATTTGTTATTGGTTGATTTCTTGGTAGTAGCCATTCCTTCTGGGGTGAGGTGGAATCTCAGTGTTGTTTTAATTTGCATCTCTTGAATGTCCAGTGATGTTGAACATTTTTTCATATATTTATTTGCCATTTGTACTTCTTCATCTGAAAAAGGTCTATTTGATTTATTTATTTATTTATTTATTTATTTATTTATTTATTTATTCTGGAGATCAAACTCACAACCTTGCACTTTCCAGGCAGGTGCTTATACTGCTGAGCTAAATCCCTGGCCCAGGTCTATTCATTTTTGTATTGGGTCTTTAACTTTGAGGGGTCTCATCTTTTCAAGTCTTTAATGTATTCTAGATAGTAGTCTTTTGCCTGAGGAACAGCTGGAAGAAGTTTTTACCACTCTGGGGTTGTTTCTTCACTCTCTTGATGGTTTCTTTTGCTGTGTAAAAGCTTTTTAATAAGATGAGATCTCAGTTATTGATTCTTTGTCATATTTCCTTGTGATTTGGATTTTGTTTATAAAATCTTTGCCTACACTTGTGTCTTCAAGAGTTTTACCTAATCTATTTTTTAACAGATTTAGTGTTTGTGTTTTAATATTTAGGTCTTGAATCTATCTTGATTTTAGTTTAATGCATGGTGAGAGATATGGGTTTAGGTTTATTGTTCAGTATGTGTAAAGCCAGTTTTCCTATTTATTTATTAAAAATACTATCTTTCTTTCAGAATTTGTTTGTTACTTTTGCCAAAGATAAGGTGGCTAAGTATATCTGGAGTTGTTTCTGCATCTTCTAATCTGTTCCATTGATCCTAGGGTCTTTTTAAAAAAATCCAGTGCCATACTGTTTTTATCACAGTAGCTTTGTAGTATGATTTCAGGTCAAGTGTTGCAATGTGCCTGCCTTGCCTTTCCTGCCCAGAATTTCTTTGGCTATTCTAGGTCTCTTCTGATTACAAACAAATTTTAAGATTGTTTTCTTTAATTCTGTGAAATATGCTGTTGGAATTTTGATTGGAATTGTGTTAAATCTGTGTAATGGTTTTGGAAATGTGATCATTTTCACTATGTTGGTTGTTTCTACCCAAAAGCAAGGAATATCTTTTCATTTTCTGATATCCTCGACAATCTCCTTTTCCAGAGTACTGTAGTTTTCAATGTAGAGATCTTTTATCTCCTTTGTTAGATCAGTTCCTAAGCATTTCATTTTTGGGGGATGCTATTGTGAAAGGTGTTGTTTCCCTTAATTTCTCTCTCAGTGAGTTTGTTATTTGCGTGGAAGAATGTTATTGAGTTTTGAGTGGTGACATTGTGTCCAGCTATACAACTGAATTTGGTTATTAAATCTAGAAGTCTTTTGGTGGAGTTTTTGGGGTCTTGTATGTAGAGTATCATGTTGTCTTCAAATAATGATAATTTACATTATTCTTTTCTTATACATATTCCTTTTATTTCTCTCTCTTTTCTAATTGCTCTGGATAATGTTTCCAGAACTGTATTGAATAAGAATGCCTATAGTGGACATCATTATCTTGTTCCTAATTTTAGAGTGAAAGCTTTTGCTTTGTCATAGATGGCTTTTGCCAGGTGGAGACAAAGGCCATCTATTTGAATTTTCTGTAGGTTTTTTAAAAATTGTGAGTTGGTGTGGGACTTTGTCTCATGATTTTTTGGCATGTATTGAGATGATCACGTGGTTTTTATCCTTGCTTGTCTTAATTCTGGTGTATTACATTTATTGATTTGCATATTGATTTGAGGTTACCCCCGCATCTCTGGGATAAATCCTACTTGGTCATGGTGTATAATCTTCTTGATGATTTGCTGCATTCTGTTTGCAAATATCTTATTGAGAATTTTTCCATCTATTATCCTAAAGGAGATTGGTCTGTAGTTCTCTTTTTTGGTTGGATCCTTCTCTGGTTTTAGTATCAGCATGATGTTTGCTTCCAGGAATGAGTTTGGGAGTGTAGCTTCCCTTTCAATTTCATGAAAGAGCTTGAGAAGTAGTGGCATTAGGTCTTCTCTACAGTGCTTGTAGAATTTAGCAGTGAATTTGTCAGGGTCTAGGCTTTTATTTGTTGGTAGTTTTTAAATTATATCTTCAATTTCACTGACTCATACTGCTTCATTTAGAATTTTTATATCTTATTGATTCAGCTTTGGTAATTCATATATATCTGGGAATCTGTCCATTTCTTCTGTGTTTTCCACCTCAACGAATAATGCAGAAGTAGGTATTGATGATCTTCTGGATTTCTGCAGGATCTGTTGTAATTTCAGTCTTTTCATCCCTAATTGTGTGGATTGAGTCTTTTCTTTCCTGTTTTGATAAGGTTGGATAAGTGTTTGTCAGTTTTATTTAATCTTTCAAAGAACCAACTCTTCAATTCATTAATTTTTTTGTTCTGGAAACAGAGTCTCACTATGTAGCTCAGGCTGACCTAGAACTCACAGAAATCCTCCTTACTTAGCCCCACGACAGCTCAAGTTACAGGTGTGCACCACCATGCTTGGCTTGATTGTTTGTATTGTTTTCTTAGTCTTCATTACATTAATTTCTGCTCTGATCTTTGTAATTTCCTCTCTTGTATGAGCATTAGGCTTCACTTGCTCTTCTTTTTCTACAAGATTGAGGTTCAACATGAACTTGTTTATTTGAGCTTGCTCTGTTTTTCTGATGTTGAGAAGTCTGCTGTGGTTCTGATGGGCTTTATTCTATAGGTGATTTTTTTCCTTTTAGTATTTTGTTCTTGTGTTGAATTTCTAGAATCTTTACTATTGTATACTTGGCGTAGATTTCTTTTTTTTTTTTCTTTGATCATGGTTAATTAGAATTCTATATGCTTCACTTATGTGCATGTCAAATTCTTTTTTTATGCTTGGAAACTTTTCTGCCTTTACATCTGTGAACAGGTTTTTCATGTCATTTGTGGTATCTCCTGCTTTTTTATTGACTCTGATAAATCTTATGTTACTCTTCTTTGCATCATTCAGCAGCCATTAGATTGTGTTTTCATCATCCCTTGCTTTTTTATTCTTTTTTCTTTTGTCTTTTTAAGACAGGGTCTTTCTAAGCAGTTCAGGTTGGCCTGGACTCACTGTGTAGCCCGG
>RJWT010038468.1:0-12861 GCA_004365215.1 Cuniculus paca | reverse complement strand
TGCCCACACTGGCTACCCACGGGAGATACCCAATGGTGGCTGGAGTGCTTGTGAGGCTGGGCTGGCTGCTTTTCTGCACCTATGCTGGTTACCTGCCAAAGAGTCCCAATGGTGGCCTGTGTGCTATGGAAGATAATTTGTATATTAGATTTCTCTATATATGATGTTTTCTCCAAACATTATTAAGGTTTTATATATGTCTATAAAACAGAAGAATCACAGATTTGTTAGTGTTCAGTTTGATGTGTATAGTCATGTATCCACTATCACAATCAAAATACATGTTTTCATCATTATAAAATGGTTACTCTTCTATATTCTTCTATTGTTTGTTGATCTTGTTCCCTAACCCTTATCCTTAAGGAACCACTAAGGTGCTTTCTATCATCATAGTTTTATTTTTAGAGTTTCATATATCATATAGTACGTAGTTTTAATATATTTTCTATCATAGTTTCATTGATTTTAGAATTTCATGTAGTGTCATGTAGTGCATAGTTTTTTTTGTTTGACTCTCTTTGCCTAGTATAATGTTTTTGAGATTCCTCTAAACTATGTGCATTAATATTTCTGTGTACTGCTTTGTACCCTATAGTATATGAACATATCACAGTTTGTTTATCCATTTGAGTTGGTAGATATTTGAATTGTTTTTCGGTTATACCACTATGAACATTTATGTACAAGTGTTTGTATGGACATAGGTTCCTATTTCTTTCTAGAGGTGAATTTGCTAAAGTATGTGGTAAGGTTGTATTTAACTTTATAAGATAGAGCCGTGGAACTTTCCAAAGTAGCTGTAACATTTTCATTTCTCACCAGAAATATATGAATTCCAGTTCTTCCACAGTCTGTCACTTGACACTGTCAGTTATGTTAACTTCAAACATTTTAGAGATTATTCACTGTGGGTTTAATTTCTCTTTCCAAGTGATTAATCTTATCTCTTCATATTTCTGTGTAACATCTCTCTCAGTATATTTTTTAGTGCAGAATCTGTTTAAATATTTTGCCTGGTTCTCATTGTTTGTCTTATTTTGACCTGGAAAAAATTGTTTTTATATTCTGGGTCCAGTTCTTTTGTCAAATATGTTTTCTAAATCTTCTGCCAGTCTGTGACTTATCTTTTTTGTTTTCTTTATTGTGTCTTTCAAAGAACAAAGTTTTTCCTTAGGATGTTTAGTTTAAATTATTTTCTCTGATTTGGGCCTTTTCTTTTATTAAAATTTAATAATTTTAGCTAAGAGAATTTATTTAGGTCTGTTGTCCATTTATAGTTAATTTTATATATAGAGTAATGTAAGGGGTTAATTTTCTTTTATATAAACATTTAGTCTAGAATTATTTGTTGGAAAACCTCTTTTTTGTCATTAAATTAACTTGGCACCTTTTCAAAAATCAGCTGGTCATTTTGAGTTGTCAAGTATGAGTCCATCTCTAGATTCTGTTCTGTTCCATTGATCTATTTGTGTAATCTACTAATAACACTGCCTTGATTATTGTGGCTTTAATAAGAATTTTTGATATCAGATAGAGAAGAGGGTTCTACTTTTGTTTTTCTTTTCAAGATAATTTTAACTCTTCTAGGACCTTTAAATTTCTGTTTACATTTTATAAACCAGCTTATCATTTCTCTTTGTTCCTTCAAGAGAAGCCTACTGGAATTTCATTGATTTTTGACTTTGTACTAAAACTGCCAAGGTAAATCTCTTAGTTTATTTAGGTGTTTTCTGTATAATATTTTGTTGGTTATGGGGTATAGGTGTATTGTACATATTTTATTAAATTTACCTCTAAATATATCATTTTTCTATTAAAAGTGCTGTCATAGGTTATTTATAGATGCACTCAACTGGTTTGTAGTAGTTCTATTCATAGTCTGCTGAGGGGTTTTATCCACAATGAGCATTGAATTTTAATCTGATGTATTTGTTTTTTCCATTGAAATGATATGGTTTTTCTTTTTTGTTGTTGCATTACATAAATTACATAGACTGAGTTTTGTATGATAAATCACTTGTATTCCCAAGGTAAATTCACTGTGTCATGGTGAATCTTTACATAATTTTGGATTTGATGTGGTAACATTTTTTGAAGGATTAAGGGGTTATTAGTTCTATGATTTTCTTTGTGATTTTGTCTGAATTTTTGACTTTGAGACAGTGTTAGCATTTTGAAATTAATCAGTATTTCTCTCCTAACTGCTCATTAGAATTTACCAGTGAATTCTAAGTCCTGAGTTTTCATAGTGGAAAGGCTATTTTAAGTTCAGTCTCTTGAGTTGACATAGGACCATTAATATTTTCTATTTCTTTTAGGTTCCTTTTGTGTGTGTGTGTGTGTGTGTGTGTGTGTGTGGTGGTGGTGGTGGTAGATTTTGTTTTGTTATGTGTTTGTTTTTGGTATTGGAGATTGAACTCACAGAGCCCTGAGGTACATCCCTAGCTCTTTACAATTTTTTTTTTTTTTGAGACAGGGGTCTTAATTTCTCAGGCTTGGTTTAAATTTGAAATCTTCCTGCCACAGCCTCTTTAGCTAGGATTACTAGTGTGGCCATTGCACTCATCTGTTCTTAACTCTTTCACAGTTGATGATCAGTTTATATTGTATTGCTTCACGTATAGTTGCAAGAAAGCTTGCAGGTTTTCTTGCAAGTCCAATTTCTCTTCATGTCCTTTATGCTATTGTTTTGGATATGCAATATGTATGTTATAAGCCTTACAATTTAAAAACTGAGATCAAAATTACATAAAACTAACCATTTAAAAATGTACATTTTAGTGACTTTTGGTATGATCTATAAACAACTTTTGCTTTAAATATACACTTGTATTATGATGAAATTAAGAGGAAAAATATACCACAAGTAGTCATTTATATTTACACAGATTATCTACCATTTCTGATACCCTTTGATTCTTTCTTGGACTCTTACATTCTCTCTATCAAAATTTCTTGTGAATTTGAAGACTTTTCTTTAGCATTTATTATAGTGCATGACTGTTAGCCATGAATTCTCTGTTTTTTTCATCTGAAGTTGTGTTTTTTTAGATTCATCCTTAACAGTATTTTTATTGACAGTATTTTTGCCCCTGAATTTAAAATGTTGCACTCTTTTTGGGCCTTCTTGATTTATAATGAGAAATCAGCTATTAATGAAAACATTTTTCTCTTTCTGCTTTCAAGATTTGCTCTTTACGTTTGACATTTGTGTCATGTCACAGCTATTCTTTGTTTGCCATTGGGTGTGTCTCACCAGCGACTTTCAGTTCATTTTGGTCATCACTGAACTTAACTGTGTACATTTATATCTTTTACTAATTGATAAATTTTTATTTTTTAATTATTTTTTGTGTGTGTATGTGTGTAGTACCAAGGATCGAACTCACAACCTTGCGCTTGCCAGGCAGGCATTTATGCCACTGAGCTAAATCCCCGGCTTATTTTTTAATTCTTTAAATTTTTCTACCGAAACTCTTTCCTGTGTTCTTCTAGGACTTTAATTATATGCGTGTCAGACCATTTTGTGTATCTAATAGATCCCTGAGGCTTTGTATTACTCACTTTCCTGTTACAATACCTGACATCTACAACCTTTAAGTTCACTTTGACTCCTGTTTTCCAATGGGTTCTGTCCATGGTTGGCTGGTTTAAGTGCAGAAGTGCCATGGTGGAAGGCAGTGAGGAAGGAAAACTGCTCAATCTGTGGTAGCCAGGAAACGAGGAAGACAGAGGAGGAAGGAAGTTGTGGGAGACAAGAACACACCCCTTCCACATTATGCTCCCAGTGACCCACTCCTTCAGCCAGATCCAACCTAGTAATAGTAATAATACGTGGACTACTGAACCCATCAGTGAGCAAATCCACTGATGATTGTAGTGTCCCCATGCTCCATTCATCTTCCAAGTACGTAAGACTTTGGTGGACGTTTTAGGTCTCAGTCATATTGTTCAGTCTTAATTCTTTGTGTTGTGTTGTTTGTATTGATTTATCTTCTAGTTAACACTTATCATACTCATCTCAATTTGGCTATTATGTCCAGTTAGCCTTTTTTTTTAATTTTATCAGTCCTTTCCACCCCTCTCTTTCTTTCCTTTTGCTTTTATTATTTCTATTTTTCCATGCCTATATTTTTGTTAATTGTATAGATAATTTTTTATTTTTTAAAGTTTTTATTAGTATTTTTTGGCATTACATAATGACATAGTTACGTTCATTACATTCATCCCATTGTGGGGAGTTGGTACAAGTGCATAACACATCTATTATGGCTGTGTCTCAGTGTCCCCTCAAAGCCTCATGCAGTCATAGGTGGGACTTTTTTACAGGTGACTGAATCTAGCTTGATTGATTCATGATGCAATGCTAGGATTAAGGGTGCTAGGACTAAGGGTAGGCAGTTACTATATCAATCCACTGATTGGTTTGGCACTGCCATAGTCCCAGTAGCCTGCATGCAGTATAAGGAACAGAAAGAGGCTTCGGTTGTCCCTCTTCCTTGCTTGCTTTGCTGCCTTCTGCCAGCTTGAACCATTTGTCCTCTGCGATGCCTGTTTGCCATGCTGCCCTGCCTTGGAGCCAGCCAACTATGGACTAAAACCTCTACAAACTGAGCTCAGTAAACCTTTCCCTCATTAACTTTGGGTATCGGGTATATTTTGTCTCAGCAATGAGAGAAAAGTAACTAAAACAACATCTTAATTCTTATTTCCCTACCTCTTTTTTCCCACTCCCTCCATCTCTTGGTCCCTTTTCCATTTACAAAAGATCTACCTCCCTGTTTCCTATTATCTGTCTTTTGCTTTGCTTTTTAAATCATTTATTCATTTTGATTCCCATAGAAGAGAAACCATGTGATGTTGAAGTCCATGTGTCTAATACATGATCTTTTTATTGAAAGTAGTTTTAATGGACACTTCAAGTTTTTTTTCAGCTACTTAAATATCCAAGTATTTCAGCTACTTAAATATCTCAAGTTTGTTTTCACTTGACTTTTCTCTTAACAGTGTACTCATTTTTGTTTGTTTACAGCATTTATGGGTTATTCCCTGGACATTGGGAATGTTAACTTGTGATGATTCTGGATTTCATTGTTTATCTAATATGTGTTATTTCCATTGTATTAATAGGCAGTTGGAGGCGAGCTGCCAATTCCATTTCATGAATGGAGGCTCCAGGCTCCACTTCAAACATTTCCCCTTTAGCTGGTCTTTAAATCTGCCTTCTGCATGCATGGTTCTGGTATAAATCAAAGAGGCGTGAATACTGACTTTGGGAATTCTCTTTATTTTTTTCAGGCTCTTTCCCGTCCTTTTGAACTCTTTCATTGTCATAGTTTTCCTGGCTTTAGTTTTCTGGTTTCCTAGGCTAGAAAGACTGATTTATCTGCTTCTTGAGCTGTGCTGCCAACATTGGCCCCCTGTTCAAAGTTTTAAAATGAGGTATTTACTTCATGCCTCCAAGCATGATCTCTCAACCAGTCTGATTTCCTTTGCTTTCTGCTGCCTTTTAGGTAACTACTTTTCATATTGCCTCCATATTTTATATTGTTTTTTTTTTCCCCCTCACAACAGTGGGAAGTGGTGATTTTCTAGTGGGGTTCCTACTATGATCTTACCGAGAACATAAACCCTTCAGTGGAATTTTAGGCTACTTAATAAGTGAGGGACAAATCACAACTGGAATATAATTTTTAATCACATTTATACACCAGTAGATACTTTACAGTGATAAGAGTGCATACCAGGCAGTAGGTTTTGAACCTTAAAAGAAAAATATTTCAAAATTGTAGTTAAATTCAACTTGCCACCAAAATGTAATCTTACTGATTATTATACAGTATTTTATCTTTAGTGTTAATATATTATCATACTTTAATATATAATAAATCTCGTTAAATGAATCGCTGATTATTGTAATGACTGAATTACTTAATTTACTTTTGCTAGAGGTACATATACAGCCTTTGGGAGCGAATTAAAGAAGATATAAATGCTTTAGCAGTGTGTTAGTGACTAAATTTAACTATATTATTTCCTGATACCTAATGGTAGGTAAAGAAGACTTTGTTGTTGTTGTTGCTGGGGATCAGCTAAATATTGTATCAACTTCTAGTTTCTTTTCCTTTTTTTATTTTATGCAAGATTTTTTTAAAGTTTGATGATTCCTTTTAATGTGGATTAAAATTTATCTGATATAAAATTATGTAAGACTACAAGTTGAGTATTTCTTGTCTGAAATGCTTGGGACCATATGTGTTTCATATTTTGAAGGTTTTTTGTTTTGTTTTTAATATTTGTGTATTTTACCAACTGTGTATGACTACTCTAAAAAGTCTGAATTCTACAGTGTTCCAAAATCTGAAACTTCTTGAACGTGACACTAAAAATATTTCATTTTCACATTTGGGATGCTCAACCTGTGTTCTTAAGAACTCCTCAGTGTTGAGGGTTGATCCCAGGGCCTTATAATAATACTTACGAGCCAACTGCTCTTTCATAGACCTTGTACAGATTTTAAATTAAATTCTTAACTAAACCAGAGTTAAAGGAGAGGCAAGAAGAATTTTAAAATATTTTTCCATTAAGATTTAAGTCAAAATCTTAGCATGGTAATTTGGGTCCATAAATTATAGCAATAGCTGAATGAATCAACAGTATAAGAAATACATTTTACTGCATCTTTGTACCCCTAATTAGTAGGTAATATTGATGATATTCACCAACAGAACTTTTGTAGTAATCTGTATTATTACAACAGAATTTTGTAGATATTTAAAAGTATAGATAGCAGTATTTAGCAAAAGAAGCACTTTAGCACTTCGCAACAGTAGCAACAAAAACAATTTTCAGAACTCTTTTCAGGCTTGATATTTGATGCTGTATATTCTAGGAATTTGAATTGGCTGCCAATCTTTTATTGTTGTTTGTTGACTGTTCCCTAGTTCATGTTCAGATCTTATTTCCCAAATGTGTGAAACCGATATTGCCACACCCACATTTATGTTCCTGGGAGTGTTTTCTGGTCCTCTCTTGTGTCCACTTCTCAGAGGCTTTGTTGTATCTTTCTACCTTGCAAGTGGTAAGTTTAGGTCCCACTTTCAAATGAATTAGCTTGATTTTAGTTTATGAATTCAAACTTCCTATAAACCAAAAATAAAATGTTTTATCAGGTAGATAAAAAAATTTGTAAGATATTATCTTCTCATGAGTATTAGATGATATTTAAGCTGCGAATGATACATCATTTACTAGATGATGAAAAGAATACCCTTTTTGTCACTTCTTAGGCCATTTGGTTGTATTTTTCTCACACAGATTTACTCTTTGTGCCCTTCATACATTCCATTCTTATGATTCTGTATCCTATTTTAAAATATGGGATAGTAGGTATTCATTACAGTGTAGGAAGCTTAATGTATAAATTAGTATACTTTCAGTTGCGATAAAGTTCCCATTCAAAATGGCTTAAAAAATAAAGGTAGTCCATTAGCTTGGATTGATAAAAACACAAGATACGTGATTTCAAGCAGTATTTGATCCATTGACTCAAAATTGTTGCTAAGGACTTAATTTATTTCTTTTTCCACTCTGCCTTGACAAGATTCATCTTAATGCTACATACTCTCATGATCCAGAGATGTCTTGAGCATCTCTCTGGCCGCATGATTTTTAGTTCATATCTGTGAGTGACTTTGTCATAATTTTCTTTTAAGATTTGCTACTCTCCATGGACTAGCTTAGGTCACATACTCAGTCCTTGACTAGGAGGAGGTACTAGTTGCTAGATCTGAATTTAGACAAATATTGAGGAGTTAACAACAAATCTGTACATTTCAGTGTCAAACTTGAACATTGTAATTTGCAATTCTGTTCCTTTTGAAAGGGGAAAATAAGTCTGAAGAAATTTCATGACTGGAATTTTAGTAAAAATGTTTCTTTTTAATTAAATATGTGGTGAAATTTATTGTTAATGAAATGGATGCATTTCTTACACGATCGCCAACCAAAGTGGAATGGTCTTTTTAGTCTCTTAGTTCTCTAAATTGTCTAGTGCCAGTTGTAAGCTAATGTTTGTGAAAAAGATGACCTTATTATGTGCTTATGTTTAAAAGTTTTGTTTTTTAACCTAGTTTTTATTTGGTTAGGTAATACAGTTTTTTACTCCAGGTTTTTGTTTTTAAATACCATTTTCATAGCTTTCTAAGTAGGCATTTTTTTAAAAATTTAGAGATATACTGGTTTATTTATATAAACCATCATTAGGTTCTGTTGGTCTTTTCTGGAAGTGTATTTTTTCTGGTTTTGCTTCATTCTTTTTCTACCATAACTTAACTGACCTTAATAATAAATTGTTATTGGCACTCTTTTCTGATAAGTGTGAACCTGCCTCAGGTACATGTTTTATTAAGTACATGTTTTGTTTAAAATGTGCATTCCCAAGTAACACGCTCATAATCTAGAATCAAGGAAAGGACTTGGAATTTTCTGCACCCTAAAGTTTTTTTTGAGAATCACTGTTGTAGTCTCTTCTTCATTCAGTTTTTTCCTTTAACAACAGCAGTTCTGGATCATTCCAGTACCCATAGCACCACTAAGAATTTGGGTTCCCATACCTTTATGGGTAAAGAAGATCCAACTTTTCATAAATTAGAAAATAATTGCATGTATTTTATTAAATTTCTAATTTAATGTTCTTTGGAAGCATATACTATTACTATGGTTTTAAAATATTCACAAATGGAAATCTATCAGTAGCTAAATATTACAGTGTGTTTTATACTGTGCTAGCTGTAAAATACAGCAATAATGAATATAAAGCATACATTTATTAAAAAAGGAAGCAGTACCTTCATAGGCAAGGACAAAAGAACACCTAGGATCTAGGGATATTGCTACTATTCCAGAGGACTACATCTCTGGCATATCACCTTTAACTGTGATATACCCATTGAGAAATTAGATGTATCACTGCTTGAGAATCATTGCATTTGGTTTTGTTACTGTCTCTTGTAAAATATTATGCCTTTTTGGCAGTTCAGTTTTCTGCCTGATACTTGACGTTCTTCTTGGTCAAGCATTACTGTGTTTTCTAGTTCATGAAATAGAAACATGACACTGTTTTAACATTGCAGCTAAGTTAAACAGTCTTTCCACCACTGCTAAGCATTGCATGTAGTTAAAAATTCATTTATACTTACATTTTAAAAATTTAGTTAACTTTAAAATATGTATGTGCTTTCTGGTCCCACCTTTGTCTTTGCTTACCTCTAGCAAAGTTTTCTCTTTAGTAGCTGTGTTTTCTGTCAATCCCTTCCTTCTGTCCTCCTTTGCTCCATTTTCCTATCTCTGAAATCAAAGCCCTTTTTATGTAGGTACCATTTCATACTGTCACAGTTTGGCTACATATGCTTATGTTATTTCTCTAACTAGACTATAAACTCCTTGAAAGTATGGGCTAGCTCATATAATTTTTTCTATCCCCAAATAACTAAAAACACTTTTTACATAGCTGTCTGTAAAAGAATTCATTTCTTGGCTAATGATTTTTTTTTCCCTGCTTTAAAGTAAGCTGGTCTAAATTGTGACCATGTGAAATATTTATACTACTTTGCTTGGTTGTCTAAGAAAATATACATGGTAGAAATGGATGTTTATCCAAATCTGTGAATCAAGCAGTAAGATTTTAGATAAATGAAAATAAAAATTTTATGTTAATGTTGTACATCTGTTATAGACCACTGTATTATTTCTTTATGCTAGTCACATGAAAATTTATGGTATATGTGTAAATAGGTGTATAGATGTAATACATTTATATTTACATGGTTAATTTGCTTTTATTACTATAACTTAGTTTTATATTATCTGCAGTATTAATACTTTTATTTAAGTTAAAGCTTAGCTAACCGAATAGTATGATATTGTTTATTGTATTTGATATCAGATATATTTTTATAGGTAAAAATTCATATGAAGGAAAGAAAATCTTATTTTGAAAATGAATTGCACTGTTTGAAATAGAAACCTGAGATCGTTTTAACATTGCAGCTGAGTTAAACAATCTTTGCACCACTACTAAGCATTGCGTGTAGTTAAAAATACATTTATACATATTATTTTTAAAAACCTAGTTAACTTTAAAATATGTAAGTTTTCTTGTCGTTTAGGGTTCTGTGAAGCTGATCATCAAGAGGGTTGCAAATCATTGGTGGTTTCTATTTTCAGATTTCCACATCCCGGAGTAATTTGCTTTAATTTCACCCAATTTAACCTATACTTCACACCATCACCATTCAGCTTTAATAGCTATGTTCTATGCATAAGAAAAGCAGATAAATGTCCACAATTAGGCTGCAAATGATTACAACTAGTTAGGGCTTTATGAAGACAAAACTTAAAGGACTATGGCTCCAAACAAAGCCACAAAAGACTGCTGAAAATGCTGTCTCGAGAAGTCAAGTCTACTATGGCATTTGATTTATCACTTTTGTAGTTGATTTTACTTATTTTTAATATGTTGGCAGGTGTGCCTACTCTGAGACATGTTCATCATTAATGAGTATTAATGCTCTGTTGTTAAATAATTTTGTTTTAAATTTATTTTCTTTATTGACTTTCAGCATAACCAGATTAAATTTTTTAAAAATTATTAAAATAAGAGCATTTATTTTAAATGTACTGGAAGTTATATGCCTTGGTAATGTATTTGTGAAATTAAGACGTCTCTGAAAAGTGGAAATAGAGTTTTACATTTCTAGAATTCATTTCTGGAGAAGTCTTAGGATATAATATATAAATCTATGGGTAATTACCTGTATGCAATATCATTTGTATATGCACATATATAAAAGACTTAGAAATTGTTTTAACACTATATCTGTTACCGATGCTTTCCTCTCTATGATACATATTCTGGTTGATGGTTTGGGCATAACATTGTTTTAATACATAAAGAATTTGCCTATGGTTAAGATTTTATAACACTAAAATAGTCATTTTAACATAATAGCATTTTTCTAGTTGTATGAAAAGTAATTTTACTTCCTTCTACAAAGCAAAATAGGGACCAGGGATATAGTTCAGCTGCACATGTGTGTGCCTGGCAAGGGTGAGGTCATGAATTTGATCCACAGTACCAAAAATACAAAGCAAAATTGAACATTTTGGTTAATGTATCTCTGTCAGTATGTATGTATGTATTTATTTATTGGTACCAGGAATTGAACTCAGGACCTTGTGCTTGCAAGGCAGGCTCGTATGCTGCTAAGCTATATCCCTGGCCTTTCTGTATTTAATAAAGCAAGTTATAAAGATTGCATTCTGTCTCTTTTCAAAATTTTCTAAAGATTTCCATCAAGGTTTCATGTGTAAACATTTTGTTAAATAATTCAGAATATAAACATAATATGAAATCAAAGTTTTAATTTAGTGCTTTAGTCATTCTCTTATTAGACTCTCAAATGTAGATAAGAATAACAATACTAATTTCATTTTGTAGTTTATGGGCATCTGAAATTCTTGTTATGGAAACACTGCCCATTTTAAAAGTGTAATGCTCAAGGCCAGCCATGGTGGCACACCTCAGTAATCCCAGCACTTGGGAGGCTAAGACAGGAGGATCACAAGTTCAAGGACAGCCTAGACTATTTAGTGAGACCTTACCTCCCCTTCCACTGCAAAATGGATGATGTTCACTGTTTTATTATACAAGGGGCAGCATATATTTAAAATACAGCTCATTATTTTGTTTCTTAGAAGTCAGAATAAATATAGAAGAAAAAATTCAAGTGATTATGGTTTTTATATATGAATAACAAATGTGTTTAAGTGTGCGCAGAGTTGCTAACTTTAAAAATAATGTTCATGAGTTAATAGTTAGGGTACCTTTGTTTATAAAACCTGTATATGTGGAAAAGTACACTAAAACTTGTCTTTAAATATCCTTAAAGAAAGTAGTTATCTATCCTACAAAATAAACCCATATAGCTATGGCAAGACAATACAGCAACATAACATCAGTTTTATTAAACTAGTTTCATATGCTATATCATAAAACTTTCAGTCCAATCAGCAACTAAATTTAAATACTGCAAATTGTAGCAGCAAAACAATAATTCTGCTGATTAGCCCCTTTCCATTTCTTGTAAGTGAACTGTTTATGCTGTTGAGTACCTTTTGAAAAAAGAAAAAGGCAAAACAGCCTTGATTAGTCAAGGAGTAATTGGATGACTTGATTTTAGCAAGAGAATGAATTGGTTGATGATAGCCTGTAACTAAGTGTAGTGGTTCTGTTCAGATGAATACATAACATACAGTCATCAGATCTTGACAGGTATAACATATAAGCAGTACTAAAAATCTTGTGGTGGGGGTGATAGGATGGAAATGGAGGGTAATAAGTTTGCCATGAAGTCTTTGACTAGAAAATTTGAGGTGACTCTTAACAGAATTTAGAGAAACTTCCTTTTTAAAAAATTGTACAAGGGATAGGTAGGGACGTCTGTCTTACTTTACTATGAGGGTCCCTTTGTTTTATCCTCTGTAGGCAAAAAGAGTTAATGGGATCATTTAACTTTTTTCAGAGGGATCAGAAATATTATGTTCTTTCACTTCTGTTGAAGATACTGGAGTGAAGATAATGGTTGTTAGGATAGCCATGTGGGAAAGCCTTAAAGCAGAAGTTGTGTTCATATTTAACTCTTTGGAGTCTTGATTATCCCAGAACTTTGTGTATACTGAATCTTTATTGATAATTTTCTGATTATTTTTAAGAGCTTACTTAAGTTTATATTAGTGAAATGGCATAAAGCAAAAATATTTTAAAATGCATTCATTTATAATAAACTCAGTCGTACTGCC
>RJWT010038467.1:0-12848 GCA_004365215.1 Cuniculus paca | reverse complement strand
AAAAGACATTCCATGCTCATGGATAGGAAAAACAAACATTGTTAAAATGGCCATTCTCCCAAAATTGTTACACAAATTTAATGCCATTTCAATCAAGATACCATTAGCATACCTCACAGATCTAGACAAATCTTTCCTAAAATTCATGTAAAACCAGAAGAGACCTAAAATAGCAAAGGCAGTTCTGGGCAACAAAGGTAAAGCAAGAGGCATCACAATCTCTGACTTGAAATTATACTACAAAGCTACTGTGATAAAATCAGCATGGGACTGGAATCAAAACAGACCTAAGGATCAATGGAATAGATTAGAAAATACATCCCCAACTACAAGCACTCTCAAGCACCTTATTTTTGACAAAGGGGCCAAACATGTTCACTGGAAGAAAGATAGCCTCTTTAATAAGTCGTGCTGGAAAAACTGGCTTTCCATATGCCAAAAACTAACAAGACACAAGCCTATCACCATGCACTAAACTAAAGTAAAAAATGGAACAAAGATCTAAATATTCTGAAATACAAAGGGGGTAGAAATCTTGAAGACATAGGGCTAGGCAGAGAATTCAGGAACAAAAATCAAACTACTTGAAAAATACTTCCCAGAATTAACAACTGGGATCTTGTCTTATTTAAAACTTTTTGAATGTCAAAAGAAATCTTCAACAGAGTGAAAAGAAAACCCAAGAATTGGAAAAAAAAATTTTAGCCAACTGTCCCTCAGACAAAGGACTTCTATCTAGAACATGTAAAGAAAAAAAAAACAGGGCCTCAAAACTCAAAGAACTAATTAAAAAATGGGCATCTGAGAAGAAAATACACTTCTCAGCTGAAGAAATAAAATGGCAAATAAATACATGAAAAATATTCAGCATTGTTGGTCATTAGAGAAATGCAAATTAAAACAACATTGTGATTCCATCGAACTCCAGAAAGAAAGGCCATGATCAATAAAACAACCAATAACAAGTGCTGGAGAGGCTGTGGGGAAAAAGGAACACTTCTCCACTGTTAGTGGGAACCTAGCCTGGTGCAACCACTGTGGAAATCAGTCTGGAGGTTGCTCGAAAAGCTGGGAATGGAAATCCCATTGGATTCAGCTATTCCACTTCTGGGCATATTCCCAGAAGAAGTGAAATCATCATAACACAGTGATATAGGTGCACCCAATTTTATAGCCACACAATTCGTAATAGCCAAATCTTGGAAACAACCCAAATGCCTATCAACTGAGGAATGGTTAAAAAAGATGTGGTATATTTATACAATGGAGTACTATTCAGCTATAAAGAAGGATCACATTAAGGCTTTTATAGTTAAATGGATGAGACATGAGACATACTCATAAGTGAAATAAATCAAACCCACATGTGTAAACTCCATATTGCCTCCCTAGTATAATAAACTGAAAGAGTAAATATGATACAAAATCTTCAATAAATATTGTGAAAGGGTGAGAAACTGTTCAAAGGGAAAAAAGCTCAATAGGGAACAGGAGAAAAGAAAGAAGGGAAAAGAAAAAAGATATAAATTTGTATATATATGCTTAAGATAGCTAAAGTGATTGTACTACTAATTTATTAGTTCTTGGAACAAAACAGTTAACCATCATAGAATTAGATCGATTCTGCATTATTGTATCTGGAAATCTGAGTAACTCTTTTGAAGATAACTACACAAAATAACAACCGTTGTTATCTTCATATCACTTTGTTTTGAAAGCCTATATAGCTATCGTTTTGAACTCTGTTATTACTTATTTGCCTCTTTTATTTCTTGTTTTTTTTTTTTTGTTATTTGCTCTAATGCAGAAAGAATAGATGTACATGAATAGGCTCCTACATGCCTAGAACTACTCCTAAAGAGTTTACAAGAACTGATTTTATTATGTGTGGTTTTGTGAACAGCTACTTTGAAGAAAACAATACCTTTTGGTAGCCATTGCTGATATCCTATCATCATGTTTTGAAGTCCAATAATGCTTTTATTCTTTGATTTGATTGGTTTAAGTGTGTTTTCTATTATTTGATTTCAATATTTGAGAAGGTATGGACAGTTATTTTTAAGAAAACAAGGGACATTATGTTAGCCATTGTTGATTTCCTATTGTCTTGTTTTGAAGACCCATAATGCTTTCATTCTTTTGTTTTGATTGGTTTTGTACTACTTTGTTTTGTTTGAATTGATTGTGTGTGAAGGTATGAACAACTATTTTGAAGAAAACAAGAGATGCTATGCTAGCCACTGTTGACTTTCTGTTGTCTTTTTTGAAGTCCTGTATTGCTTGCATTATTCTGTTCTGATCTGCTTTGTTCCATTTTATTTGGTTTTGTTTTATTCTCTTTAAAATAAAAACAAAATAAAACAAGAATATCTGACTGATACATTTGCTTTCCATGATTAGGCACACAAACCTGTTATTGTATCCTTGTAAGAAAATTCATCACAAACATCATCATAAGAATAGTCATAGACATGTGACCATAGTCATAAGGCACTTACATTGCTCTACACTTTCTTTTAGTAACTTTCCAACTATTGACTTAAATATCAGGTTTACAGGGTATGTAATATTTCTCTCCTTGTCTTACAGATGAGGAATCTAAGGTATGGGATGTCTCAGAACCTTTCCATTTTCATACAGGAAAGTTTTAATTTACTGACTATCATTCCCATGGCCTGAAATTGTTTTAGGGCTCTTCCAGTCATTTAGGACAGATAATCTTTCTTTGTAGGTGGCAGTGTAAATTCTATCTGAGTGCTGGAATAGCAGAGGTGGAAAGGCATTGAGCTTGCACTTCTCTGATGGTCCAAAATCACAGGTTTGTCATTCTGTCTGATTGACCAGGATCCTCCAAAATGTAAGTGCATTTATTCAAAGTAAAAGGAAGGCCATTATTATACAGGTTTTAACTTCCTTTATTTATTTGGTAACCTCCAAGGATGAAATGCAAAAACAACTTTGAGTGATGTGCAAAATCAGCATGTTCACCAGCAGTTGAATTTGAAGTAAACTGTGTATTTTAACTTAGTTCAGTGTACACTATTAAGTGAGAGGTCTACTTACTAGTGCACAGTAGTTCCCCTTATCCATTAGAGAATGTTCCAAGACACTTAACGAATACCTGAAACCAAAACAGGACAGAACCAACATATATCAGAAGTTTCAGGCCTTGCCCATTTTAACTAAATACTTATCACACTCCACAGAATTAATTTTTGTGGTTTACAAAGGACAGAAAAACTAGAACAAATACATTTTTCCATCTTCATAATTTCATGGATGGATGACTTGTTATTACCATAGATCTCAGCAAACTCAGAAAATCATTTTTCCATGCTCATTAAATTGAAAACTTTCACTTTTTCACTTAAAAGAATATCTGTTGTGCATACAGGCAAATTGCCAACATCATTGCATTTTGGAACTGTAACTAAGTAAAAGTAAGTTCACTTGAACTCAAGCACAGCAATACCTTCGCACTTGATCTGCTAACCTGGCGAGATCCTGCAAGGATGAGCTAAATAAAAGAACGATTTACATCTGGGGAAAGACCAAGGCAGTGCAAGGCTTCATCATGCTTCTCACAGTGAATAAAAATGTAATAGATATAAGTGGTTGTTATGGCTTGTACATTGTGTCAACTTGAGAAGTCTAGATGCTTAACTAAGAAACTCAGCAGCTCCACATCCTGGGGTGTAGAGAACAAGCAGTTACCATTTTAGGATGTTGTTCACTGTGTCAATTTGGGAAGGTCAGAAGTTTAAGTGATTCAGCATGGGGCCAGGGTCCCTAGTTTGTAACATCTTTGGTTTGTAACATCCTCATCCTGTGCACGAGGAGGGCAGGCAGATGGTGTGAGTGCTACACCCACCCCAGGGGAGCAGCCTGCCCACAATAAAAGACAAATGAGGAGGGACCGGTGGCTGCTTCTTCAGAGGAGCTCCAGTCTTTGCCTTCAGCTTGGACGTCGTCTCCTGCCTTCTGGCACAGACTGTTCAGCTTCTGCCTGGGACTTTTCAGCCTTCGTCATAGACTCTTCAGTGTTCTATCATAGACCCATCAGCCTTCTGACATGGACTTGTACAGGACACTGCAGTAAGATCCAGCCCTTGGGCTGGACCCTTTAACCTCTAGTGCGCAGACACCCTCTGCACGCTCCCTCCTTCAACTTTGTGGCTGACCATTGTAAGCCAATCTTGTAATTTCTTATAAAATTGTCTGTCTTGTATTATATCTGTTTCTCTAGTAAACCTTGACTGATACAGTGGTTTATTTCTTTCATTTTCTATTTAATAATTTTAGACCCATGGTTGGGCCTAGTCAGTTGAAACAGTGGAATACAAAACTGCAAATGAGGTTTTTAGGTTAAATAAATGACAATATTTTTGGGGGGAGGGAAGATGGTTTTAAAAATATTTCCTGATTATGTGATCTCAATAACTGCCAAATTGTCATGAAACTAACAGGTTCATATGATTTGGAGTGCCTACATAGAATAAGAAGCAATACATTTGACTTTGAAGATGAAATCTACCTTTTCTTGATTTGCAACTTTAAGATTTCCCAGATGATAAACTCTGACATCATCTCCAGTACTCAAAAGAACTTGTATTAACCACTATTTTTGAACCTTAGATTCCAATTACCTATTTTTTTCTCCTAGGAAATATCTTTTTATTTATCTATTTTGCTATTTTTCCTCTTACTTACTTGCTAGACATATGCTAATTGAGATAGAGGGTGTTGGGGTTGTGTTTAATATTTCCTGTCCAAAATGAAACAGTCAACTGACCACATATTTGAAAATTTACCTTGCTTTGCATTATTCCCCGGACTTTCAAAATTAGTAAATATTTTAAATTTGGACAATGGAGAAAAAGGTTATTTGCAATGGCTACAGAGTAAATTGAATAAACAATTTAAAATTAATTTGAAATAAACCAAATCAAGTACAGGTGCATGTAGATTCACTTTTCCAAAATTCCATTAGATTGTGATTCAAAAAAAATCATCACTAAAGGAATTCTTAGTTAACAGTATTTTTTACCACATAATTTGGAATACTTAACTTCATGCACCATGGTAATCCTAACTCAAAGCATGCCTGAATTTTCTGGGACTTCAGTTTATGGTCTTCATAAATCATAAAACTGTAAGCTAGGGTAAAGCCCAGTGTTTGTTGTTTCAATAGAGCTAACATTAAATTTGTTTCTAACCCATCAGCAATCTGGTATGAAGTGTTTATTCTTTCTGCCTTCTTTGGTATCCCGAGGTACATTTTGTATATTTATAGTAACATGAAAAGAAAGGATGTGGCTACTCTCCTTGAGGACCTACTTATCAAAGCAAGAGGGAAGACTTCATCTTGACTTAACTGATAGCTTTGATTTACATAGTCAATTATAAAGTATCTGACATCTAGAGGTTTAAGATTATTAGTTATTAACTTATCCCTGGTCATTTTTATTAAAGCATATTTTGCTTCAGATAATCCATTTAACATTGACTTGAAGGTGGTTAACTGGAAACTGTTTAGAAATTGTAATTTTTCATCCTCTTATGTGGCTAGATTTAGTCATGCTATTAATCCTGTTCAAAGTCTTTCAATGATTTAATAATTTTCTCCTTGCAAGGAATCCCCTCCCCAGATGTTCTGTAAGTTTAACAGTGACCACTCTCAAAAGAAAGGCTCTTCCAGCAATAAAGGACATGCAGAGGAATCAACCCATGACCCATCTCAGAACAATCTGTCTGCTTTCTGAGCTCAGAGGACTTCCTCCTGCTTCTTTTGCTGTCCTTACAAGACATGAAAGAGTAAATGCTTTATTTTTTCTCAGAACATCTCCCTGGGTATCATGAAGAATGACTTATAACTCTCTCAGTAATTCCCAGAATTAAATAAAGATTAGTAATCAAACTAAATACACAAACTATGTCTGGTTTTGTAACAGCACTTCTTGTTTTATAGTAACATTTGAATTATAATTTCTATGCCTTCAAAAAGTATTAATTGGACCTTTCAAAAGAGAAGTGCACACAGATGATTTCTCTTAATGAATATCACTTATAAATTGAAAGTTCATGGTCCTGAACCCGCCCATAAAATGCTTGGTCAATATATTATTTAAAAGTCCCTGTAATAAACTTAGAAATGTATTCAAGGAAGATCAGCACAGTGTAGGAAAATACATGCCACCATCTATGCCACTTATTACAAATGTTTAAGAAAATTGGCACTTAATGTTCTAAATGTAATCATAAAAATTATCAAAACAAGATATTTTTAACACACCTTAAAATATTAGTAATATCACCTGTCTCACTATCAGGGTCCAGGTTTTCCACCATCCAGTTTTGTTCTTCTTGAGAATTTTAATGAGGGAGAAAAATTTCTACCTACTGTACCTTCCAACAGACTTAGTATTTCTGTTTTGATATTTAGATCTTTGATCTATTTAGCCTTTAGTTTAGTGCACAGTGATAGCCATGGGTCTAGTTTTAGCTTTTGGCATATAGAAAGCCAGTTTTTCCAGCACCGCTTATTTAAAGAGGCTATCTTTCTTCTGGTGAACATATTTGGTCCCTTTATGGAAGATAAGGTAGCCAAATGTGTTTGTAACTGTGGCTGTATTATCTAATCTATTGCATTGATTTTCAGGTCTGTTTTGATTCCAGTACCATGCTGATTTTATCACAGTCACTTTGTAGTATTATTTCAAGTCAGGGATTGTGATGTCTCCCACCCTGAATTTGTTGTGTATATCTGTCTTTGGTATTCTAGGTCTCTTCTGGTTCCAGATGAATTTTAGGAATGATTTGTCTAGATCCTTGGGGTATGCTAATGGTATTTTGATTGAAATTGCATTAAACTTGTGTAACAATTTTGGGAGAATGGCCATTTTCACAAAATTTGTTCTTCCTATTCATGAATAAGAAATGTCTTTCCATTTTATGAAATCCCTTTTGATTTCTTTTTTCAGAGTCCTATAATTTTCCACATATAGATCTTTTATTCCTTTGTTAGATTGATTCCTAAGCATTTCATTTATTTGGATGCTATTGTGAAGGGTGTGGTTTCTTTTATTTCTCTCTCAGTGAGTTTGTTTTTGTGTACAGGAATGCTATTGATTTTTGATTGTTGACTTTGTATGCAGCTATATTACTGAATTTGATAATTACATCTAGAAGTCTTTCAGTGGAGTTTTGGGGGTTTTCTATGCAGAATATCATGTCATCTGCAAATAATGATAATAGGGGTAATGGAGAGTTCATGAACAAAAATCAAGTTGTATGGGAAATACTTCCCAGAATCAACAACTGGGATCTCACCTTATTCAAAAGTTTTTGTATGTCAAAAGAAATCTCTAATAGAGTGAAAAGAAAACCCATGATTGGGAAAAAAATCTTAGCCAATCATCAGTCAGACAAAGTACTTCTATCTAGAACATATAAAGAATTACAAAAAACATCAGAACCCCAAACTCAAGAAACTAATTAAAAAATGGGCATCGGAGATGAATAAACACATCTCAGCTGAAGAAATACAAATGGCAAATAAATACATGAAAAAATGTTCAGCATCATCCGTCATTAGAGAAATGCAAATTAAAACAACACTGAGATTCCATCTCACTCCAGAAAGAATGGCCAGGATCAATAAAACAACCAATAACAAGTGCTGGAGAGGCTGTGGGGAAAAACAACTGTTTTCCACTGTTGGTGGAAGTGTAGACTGGTGCAACCACTGTGGAAATCAGCCTGGAGGTTGCTCAAAAAGCTGGGAATGGAAGTCCCATTTGACCAAGGTATTCCACTTCTGGGCATATTCCCAGAAGAACTGAAAACATTATACCACAGTGATGTATGTGCACCCAATTTTATAGCCACACAATTTGTAATAGCCTAATCTTGGAAACAACCCAAATGCCCATCAGCTGAGGAGTGGAAAAAAAAGATGTGGTATTTTTTATAATGGAGTACTACTCAGCTATAAAGAAGGATCACATTGAGGCTTTTACAGGTAAATGAATGAGACTTGAGACCATACTCATAAGTGAAATAAATCAAACTCACATGTGTAAATACTGTATTATCTGTCTGCCTAGTGTAAGAAACTTAAAGAGTAAATAAGATCCAAATTCTAAAATAAATATAGTATAAGGGTAGAAAAGTGCTCAAAGGGGAAAAGTAGCTGGGATATGGGAAAGGAGGAAGAATGAAGGGAAATGGAAAAAGATATTAATTTATATATATATATATATACATATATATATATACACATAAGATAGCTAAGATGCCTATACTACTAATTCTATTAGTTCTTGAAAAGTATTAGTTAATAGTATTATTTAAAAGTATTAGTTAATAGCCATATGATCACGTCAATTTTGCATGTCTATATCTGGTAATCTAAGCAACTCTTTTAAGATGACAATATGCAATATAACAACCGTCGTTAAATTCCTATCATCTTGCTTTGAACACCTACATTGTCATTGTTTTGGGTTTGTTGTTGTTGTTTATTTCTTTTGCTTTTTGTTTTTCTTTTTTGTGTTCTTTTTTTCTCTTTCAAATAAAATAAAAAGAAAGAATACTGCACTAAATCCATTAACTTTCTATTTCTGGTTCAGACACTTTAGTGCCATTTTGGTTAACTTCACACGGGTTAACTTGTGTCACTTTGCTTAACTACTTCACATTTTTTTTTTTGAGAAAACATCTCACTATGCCGTTTGAGGCTGGTCTTCAACTCACTGTGTAACTCAGGGTGGCCTTGAACTCATGGCAGTTATTCTGCCTCAGTCTCATAAGTGCTGGGATTATAGGCATGCTGGACCATGTTTGGCTACTTCTTCACATTTCTGCACTTCAGATATCATACATAAAGCACAGTGATTGATCTTCTAGTGTCAAATGGATGTTTTCACATTTTATTTACTTCTCCATATATTCTCAGATGAAGGTAACACCCTACAGTCATGGTTCTCTGCACAAGTCTATTCATCCCCTATTATAATATGGGCTATATGAGGCTACAAGAGAAATATGTTGTTCATTCCACAATGCTTTTAAAATTCCCACAATGCTTTAAGAAGATCTTCACAATGATTTTAAATAAGCATTGTGTAAAATGATACATACTTGTTTGTTAATTTCCGTTTCCAGTTTTTATCATAGTTCATTCACTTCATCATATATTAATTCACTCAGAAAATACTGCTGACTCAGCTAATTCTTTTTGATTCCCTAAATCCTATGTGCTGTTGAGGTCAATGGAGTTTGATTATTTATGTCCAACATGTAATAAGATCAAGACATGTAATCTCAAAATTTTCTGTCTCTGGTTCTGTTTTGCCTCTTTCTCTTTCTCTTCTCTGTCTTTCTGTCTCTCTCCCCCTTGTCTTTCTCTCTCTCTGTGTCTCTTATCTCTTTTATTCTCTTTTTCTGTCTTTTCTCTTTCTGTCTCTGTCTCTGTCTATCTCTTTCTCTGTCTCTTTCATACACATAAAAACACACGCATATAAACACACACTAGTAAATAGGCAAATATATATGCACACATTACATTGAATATTACTTTGGTGTCCAAATATTTTTGTCTGGTAGAATTTAAAAACTAGAATAGAAGATAAGTGCCATAAACCTCAAAAAATGGCCAATGATTTTTTATAAAATTTTCTGGAATGATGGCATACCCATATTTATTTGAATTCAAGTATACCATCTGGTTTCTTATTTTGAAGACAGAATTTGTACACATTTATAGGATATTTTATGATAATTTAACACACACATATATTAAATAAAATATTGAAATCATTATAATATACACAAGAATTTCCTAATTTTGTCCATAATAGAGAAACACTTTTGCCTTATATTGTCTTTGCCACCATTTTTGTGGTGCTTTTTTTTTTCTTTAGAAGCAGCCAAGTGGCATGAAGTTTTGCTAGTACACTAAGCTTTTTAAAATAGCCTTCATTTAGGATCAATCATCCATGAAGGACTAACATTTAAGGAACCTTGCTGTGTCTTTTTTTGAGATTACAGTTTCTACACAACTGACAAATATATTTTAATGGAACATAAAGTGTTCTCTGTAGCTTTTTCAATTTGTGTAGTTAGCATTCGTGTCTCTTAGGATGAAATGCCCAATGAGGAAATGTTGAAGAATACTAATAATGACTAATAAATAACTAAAATGGATGTTGTCCCAGAGGGAAACAGCAGTCTATATTTCCAGCAGATAAACTTGGGGAAATGATTTATGTTTCTTTTCTCAGAAAATACTGTAAATGGATTTTATGACTTGACTTCTTTTATTCTCTGAAAAATGAGAGAAAGAGAGCGATTTCTATTAGTTTGTCTCATGGGTATTTCTAGGTAAACACTATGAGAAGGTTTAAATTACAAATTTTAGTACATCACTAATTACTCTATAATTCTTATATTTCTTTAAGCCAAATTCTTATTGATTCGGTAAATTTCTGGTAAAAAAAATATCACATAGATATTTTCCAATCAAGAGAAAGACAAATACAGTGTTATGCAAGATATAGGGAGAAGACATACATGCATGTCACTCTCATCAGCAAAGCAATATGAAACCAATGCACCATATCTGGATGATAATTCTTGCATCTCTTCATTTTATAAAGTGATAACATTTTGCTAGGAGAAGGCATCTCATTTAAAACTTTCCTAGATGAAATGTGTTAAGAATTTGTGCCTACACTAGAAATATTGATAATTCCTCTGAGCATCTCGCTGGAGATTTATGAATATTTAGTAGGGAGTGAAGAAAAGATGAACAACTAGTGCTGGATAGTAACTTAGAAACCACCTGGAGACTTATTTTATAGGCCATGTTGCTGAAGCTCAAGAAGAAACAGTTACATTACAAAGCCAGAATTATACCAAGACCTCATGGTCTCAGAATAAAGATTTCTTCATGCCCAGGTACATAGCATACTTTCTTTTGGTTTGTCTACCGAGACTGAGAAATTAAAGCACATAAGCATTTCAAAGCACGGACATTTATTTTATTTTATTTTATTTTATTTGAGCGGGGGGCTATGGGGAATCGAATTCATGAACTCACACTTGCAGGCAGGCACTGAGCCACTGAGCGTTATCCCGGACCCGACATTTTTATTTGTTTAGTGGGGGAAACTATGAAAACCTCTTTTTCCAAAATAATTACTTTCTACTGAAATGTAATTTAGATTCAGTGCAAATTCTTCAAGGACACCAAAAATTTCCGACGCAGCCTATCAAGAAGTGTCTGAGATTTTATGCCATTCAGACATTAACAAACTAGTCTTCAAGCTACAGAGAGACTGGTGGGAGAGAGGAGACACATGGGACAGAGAAAAAGAGATTTGACCCTCATGGAGTAGCAGAGAACATAACGCTTCTGCTCTTGCCCCTTGTGAGCTGCAAGTCCCACGGAGGCGCGGGGATGCTGCATGCTCAGCGGTTGTGTGTCACTGCCAAGCAACCTTGAGTGAAGAATACTCATACTGTTTTGAGTGGTGTCTCCACACCCAGATGCATTTTGACCTAAATAAGAGACATTACTTTTATCATACAGCAGAGGAAGGAAAACTTGATTTTCCTAAAAGAATCTTACCTTATAAGGCTGATCATCACCAAAATATTTTATGATGAAAAGACATTCCAGGGGGAAAAAAAGGGTAATAAGTGATTCACTTATAAGACATGCAAAAGTGCAGTGAATCTTTAGCGAGCTGTGGTCCTACAATCTTATTTGATTGATTGATTGATTGATTGATTGTGGGTGCTGGGGAGCAAACCTAAGGCCTTGTGCATGCTAAGTATGTACTCTACCACTGAGGCACATTCCAAGTCCCAACTTCTTATTTTCTAATTTACTTATTCTTTGCCCATCAATAGCCTCCTTTTATTCACTTGTTCTATTATTTATTCTGTGAAGATTGTTTTCTGTATCAGGCACTGTCATTTTTCCCATAACTCTATTTCAACCATGTATAACTAATATTCCTACTTCAAATCAAATAATCTACCCACATACTTTCATAAGACATCAATGGTCTTTTCTAAAACTCATCAATTAAAAAATTGTAACTCCTACTGTATTAACTAAAATCCTCAGCTTCCTCGAAGAAGAAAATAAAAACCACATATCTTTATTCTTTCTTGTATAATTACTACAGCTTTAAGTAAATATAAATGGCCGTTTTAGAGATCATAGATATAACTTTATGTTTCACTTTTATAGGCCTTTTAAAATTCTTGCTTTCTTTGGTATTGGTCAAATAATTTATTTTTAGTTCTAACTCTAACTTGGAAGGATAGTCCCAGGAAAGAGAGTCCAGTCAGTTCCAAATATTTTTATAGGCTTTAGTGCCTTTGCAGTCTTTTGCAAATGGTTGGAAACTAGATGCTAATATCAATATCTCCAGCATTTGGTCAATGTTGCAACTGGGCTTTTTTTCGGTATGCAAATTACAGTAATTCACAAGTTGTTGCATCATTTATCCCATGTTTGAAGCATTAGGATTTCCTCCATATATATATATATATATATATATATATATATATATATATAAACACACACATGCATATATATACATATATGCATATGTATGAGAGAAAAACTTGGATGTAATTTATTTCCTCTCTTTAGACTTAATTTTTGTGCCAAATAAGATGGAATTCAGTAACTTAGGATTTCTGACCTGCCTTCTAATGTTGATTAGTCACATTAGCAAAGCAGGCCTATCACCTCAAAATATATCATAGTGATTAGCACAAGGTAGCTGAAAGTAAAATAACCAAAGATACCAAGTATTGCTAATGATATA